>PVIR01017122.1:0-19792 GCA_004026965.1 Petromus typicus
GGCCTTTGTATATAACCTTGATAAAATTATCTTAAAGTAGCACTTGTTACCTCAAATTACATCATATGCAAAAATGGTACCTTTTATTTTTTGCTCCAATGATTAGAAATTTTTCTTCTCTTCTTTGTCTAATTGCCTAGAACAGGGCTTCTAGCAGACACAAATCCCAGCACTCTTGGACTAAGACTAGAAGGTACACTTACGACAATATATGCTACTCTTGTAATATTTTCCATGTAGTTTTGATCGGATTAAGGAGTTTTCTTCTAGTTCAAACTGCTCTAGCTTTTAATTTCAATGGAAGCTGATTGCATTCAATTTTTATGTTTTTTTCTGTAGTAATGAGTTCGCATGGCTTTTTCCCCTTATTAACTTATGTCATCTAACATTAAATCAATCTTGCATGTAGACATTTATATTCCTTCTGATAAGCTATCCAGCGGAAGACAAGTTAATCGACCTGACTCACAAAGGAGTGTGAGAGGAAGAGCCCTCCCCACCCCACAGCCAGGGATATGTTGCTCTGTTGCTCTTTTGTTGTTGTTGGTTTTTGGAGTACGGGGGACCAAACCCAGGCCTCGTACGTGCAGCCCACGCACTCCACTCGGAAGAGTGTTTCCGACACGTATGTGCAGTATGTGCACGGAAGAGTGTTTCCGACACGTATGTGCAAATTTACGTATGTGCAGTGTGCAGGGGAGCTGCACAGCCACAAGTGCTGGGTTCCAGGGACAAGATGTCAGGTGACCGTGAATGAGAAAGAAGCTCCCTGGAAAGTGACGGAGGGATACCCCGTGTGCTTCTGATGGTTTTTTCTGTACCGGGGATTGAACTCGGGACTTTGCGCCAGCGATGCAGGCACTGGGACCACCGAGCTAAGTCTAACTTTTCTTAATAGTAGTGAAAACAAAATCACATACTAAAGCACCTGGTTCTGGTGTTAGAGCTGCTCTGATCACATTCGCATACAGGAAGAGAAGCACTAGGTCTGGCTCAGCTTTAACTCACAGATCTTCTACAGCCAGTTACAAGTGACATTTGTTCTATTTTTTTAGCTTTCATGTTGCCACAAAAATTAACATTTCGGTTACTATAAATTATTCGTCTCTGCAAATTCCAAAAAGGTCCCAAAGCAAAAACAGGATGTCGAGCTACAAGACAATGGAGACGCCCGACCTAGAGCCCAGAACCAAAGGAGCTTGAGCTCTCAGGGTCGGACGGTGAGAGAGCAGACCAGTTCTCCTTCCTAGTGCTCACTACAGTCGCTCTGATAAAATAACAGTAACGAGGCTCCAGACTGTTGCGGTTGAGGATAAAGAGACACCTTAAAATGTTCCCCCTGAAAGGGAATTAATAAAGAGGAAAGGGAAAATGCTGGAGAATTTTACTTTATATGTGTAACACTCTGCCCTGTTGGGAATATTTTATCCATGAGCATGAATCACCTTTGAAATTTACAAAACAAGAAAGTTTATCATACGAGGAAATATTTTAATGTCTTTCAGGAAAAAAATGCATATTAAGTTTCTTAAAAATCTAATCTTTTCTCCCTTATATGTGAAGGAGGGTTCTCATATCCTCAACAATAGGGCTCTAACTCTTGAAATATCAGAATTCATTTTTAATTCACTATATTTCTCAAGGAATTTAAAGATTTCTTATTACATATACATATTTTTTCTTTCTCTGTGCAAAATCAAGTACTAAATGTTCACATACTTGCCTGTATTTTTAAATGATGTCTTTGCAAATTATCTAATCATCCAATACAAATATATCTTCCCTGTAATTAGAAAGAAAAAAATTTAAACCCAAAGTATATCCCAAGCACTCTGTATTTGATTCCGTGGAACAAAAGACTACAATATTTACCATTAATGAAGGGCTTGTCCAAATTTGCACTGGGTAATTGAACCCAAAAGAAAACAGACTAAGTTAATGATTATAAAAATAATTGTCAGATGATAGGAAACAGGAGAGACCGAGGGGGTGGGAAGGGAATAAGGAAAAAGAGGAGTTAAATGATCAAGGTGTGATATGAATATGTAACAATGCCCCGTGATGGGTCTATAGAGCAAACCTATACTCACAAAATTACATGCAGATAAGTAAAACATATTTCCTCAGTGAGAGGTGATCTATTACGCTTAATAAGTTTAATTCTCAAAATATTCCATTTTTTTCAAAAAGGAAATATGTGAGTGTATATAAGTGTGTGCACATATGCATGAATGTATTTGCAAATAAATAGCAAATAGAGGAGGTGTTCATAAAATCACTGCCCTTGTTACTTCTCAGGAAAGACAGTGATAGGGGATTAGAGAATTCCATGTTGCTGAGTACAGTTCTGCATAACTTGAACTTTTTTTTTTTTTTGAAACAGGCTCTTATTATGTAATTCAGGCTGACATTAAACTCACTATGTATACCACGCTGGCCTCCAACATACAGAATGCTCCTGCCTCAGCCTCCTGAGTCCTGGGATTATAGTACTGGGCATTCACAATGCCCAGCCAATATTTGAACTTTTGACAATGAAATATATGTATGCTCTGTTTAACATATATGTGCATATATAAAATCAATAATATATTTTTAAGAAATTAAAACTAAAATTTCTAATATAACAATAAATGAAATCATTTAGGGTAGTGAAAGTTTAACGTTGAAACAAAAGATCTAGCAAATAATACTAAGGATTAAAGCATCACTTGAAATAAATTAATCTTTGAACTCACCTGATTTATGGCTGCACTTCTACACTCACGGAGACCATCCTCCCACTAAAACAATGGAAATAGGAAAACAGACATTATTTCTACAGTCTGGTGATGCTGTAATGCATCCTGTACACTTAATGAATACAGAAGATTAGTGCAAGAAGCTAAATAAGACACACCTAGCTGAGTGTCTTACACACACACATAAGCCTAGCATTCTGGGAGGTTGAGGCAGGAAGATTGCAAAATCAAGCCCAACTTCGGTCACTTAACGGCTTAGTGAGACCTTGTCTCAAAATTAAAAATAATTAAGCCGAATTAAATTTACAAGAGGTTGAGAGTAACTCAGCGTGCAAGCTCTGAGTTCCATCCCGATATAACACAAACTTTTATACACTTAACTTATAACTTTTAGTGTATTGCAGTACATTGGCTGAGACAAAAGGGGACGATGTGATGTTCTAGGGCTCTGTCTCTGTCTGTCTGTCTGTCTCTCTCTCTGTCTCTCTGTCTCTCTCTCTGTCTCCCAAATGGTGTAGAAGTTGAAGGAACGGAACAGTGCCTGAGTGCTCCCTTCCTCCAGGTTCGCAGCCATTTCCTGAGCCGGGCCAGGGCTCGCACTTCCCATCAACGCAGAAATGGCCTTTCGGAATCTGCACGTCTGGAGTCTCGGGATGAATAATTAATACGCCTGCACTCACAGACCTTGGTAACGAGCACATATTTTATACGTAAATAACTGATGTCTAATAGGAAGCGCGCGCGGCGGGACTGGGTTCTGGGAAGCCCGAGCCCGCGCGGCCCCCCTGCCCGGCTGACACCAACTTCCGTTTCCAGAGCTGGTTTCAGGCCCGTTAGTGAGTGTCGGCTTCGTCCTCGGATTGCCAAATGGATGTCGTTTGTGGCTCATGAAAGAGTGGAATTAGCTACTTCGCTGTACCACAGGAAGCCACAAATAATGTTAACAGATCAGCTGGCCATAAATTTATTCTAAGTGTTGAATTATGCATTCAATATGCTGCACCTGAAAGCAGTTTTCTTCTTCTTTCCTGTATTTTGTGTTAATCTTTTCTACTTTGTGAATCATTTCAATATTCACAGAAGATATTGCTTGAAACACATGCTTGCTTATATAATTACATTATATATAATTATTCAGCCTCGCATTGATGCATGACTTTGAAATCTATTTCCATTTCATGTCTCCTTTATCAGACTTTTTCGTTTTGAATCCAAAGGTCCTCTGTTGCATAGAGGTGCACACCTAAAGGAGTGTCCAGCGGATTGACTTCTTTTTCTGGTTGTGTCAGGATTTCATATTTCCGGGGTTATCTCACTTTGATGGGTTTTCCTTTCCACCTGTAGACTTATTTCAAGTGCAATTGTTTTTGCATTTGTGAGGTTCTTAACTTTCTTGTAGTTACTTAGAAGACACACAGTATGCCTTGTTTTCTATCTGTTTCAAGAGACTTGAGGGAAAATGGGGAACGTGGACTTGTCAAATAGTATTCTGCATATTGGCCTAAGCAAAGCAAGTTGCTCGTAAATTCCAGAAGCAGACTGAAGGGCCCAGGAAGGCGCAGTCAGCAGGACGGGGTCCCGGGGAGCAGGAAGAGTGACCCCTCAGCTCTGTTTCTGCTTCCTCGTGTGCAGAGAGAAACTACTGTTTCTCTCCCTTAGAGCTGTTCCCAAAATGAAGCAAAATAATGTATTTAAAGTGCTCGACATTGAGGCTGAATAAACATTAATTCTCTTCACACTCTCTCTGGGTCCCTTGTCCAGTAAAACTCCCGGATACTGCTACACACTGAAAAAGCTGGGCGCGCCAAAGAAGCACTCAACAAGTGATGGGGTCCACGTGCCAGCCGCAGGCCGGAGACACGACTGAAAAGAGACGGAGGCCCCGAGGGGTTGCCCGCCCGAGACCCCCAGCGTGCGGAGGGTGTGTGAGCCGAGCGGACGCCGCGGTCCTCGCCATCTCAGCGGTGCGCAGGAAACCGGTCACAGAGACCCTCACACGGAAAGGTGAACAGCTCGGCGCTGGAGGGGACGCAGAGCAAAGAGCACCCTGGGAAACACGAAGCAGACCTCTCAAATATGTAAACATAGAACGTCTGTATGACCTAGAAGTCCTGCTTTCCTTTTTTTTTTTTTTTTTTGTTTTTTTTTTGAGACAGGGTCTCGCTTTGTAGTTCAGGCTGGCCCTGAGCTCAGCCTCAAACTCACATCACAGTAATCCTCCTGCCTCTGCCTCCCGAGTGCTGGGATGACAGGCGTGAGCCACCACGCCCGGCACTGTGGTATGTGGCTCACGCCCGGCATTGTATGTGGTTACTGTGGATTGAACTCGGGCCCCTGGAACCACTGAGGTAAATCCCTGGCCCTTCAGTGCCGGTTTCATCACATTACTAACACAAGGGCTGAGAATCGGCTGAAAGGTCCAGCAATGGATGACTGTAGGGTATAAATACACAATGGAATACTATGCAGGCTTCAACAAGGAAGACGTCCTGCCATTTACGACACAGATGAGCTTGCAGGGTCTGTGTTAGTGAAATGAGAGGCTCAGGACAAGTAGAGCATGACCTCACTTACACGCGTCTGCTTCAAAAGTTCAGCTCCCAAACGCAGAAAGTAGGCGATTACTAGAGGCAACCTGAGGGTATGAAATGCTAGTCAGAAGGTCTGTGCAATACATTGTGTTCTCAAAAATTGCTGAGAGTAGATTTTAAATATTCTCACTACAAAAAAAGCATTAGTAGGTGAGACGATGCACATGTGAATTAGCTTTACGTAGTCAATCCATAAAGCATACATAGATCAACACATTCTGCTGAACATCACAAGTAGATACAATCTTTGTCAATTTAAAGCTAAAATACATAAATGAGAGCATGCCTCCTGTCCAAAATAATCGAAACTCCAAATCTCCGCTATCAGGAACTACTGTTGATTTCCACTGTGCAAGACCCGGATGATGATGGACCACGGTGGTCACCCCGCCTCTCCCCTTGCCTGCTTGGCCTTCGCTGGCGCTGGTTCCAACTGTAACCAACGACCCCCACAGCCCCAGGTTAGAACCGGCTCCTGCACTATCTGTGCCTGTGCCACCGAGGACCATCTTTGTTCTACCTCTCCACAGCCCCACAAGGCCAGCGCCCACCCGATTCTGGGTCTCCAGAGGCGCCTTTCATCACGAAATCAGCGATGGAGCGAGCTTGGAAAACAGACCCCAAAACACCCAACACGGCTTGGTACAAATGTGTGATCAAAATAAAGTTTAACATCTGCACACACGTTCCCGGTGGCTTCTCGCCCTCTTCCCCTCGCGCTCGCCTTCCTGGAGGCCCCGCTGCTGGGCGGACACGTTGCTGAGATGTGTCTCGCCCCAAAGTTCCGGAACCGCAGACCGCGCTGGCTCCACCAGGAGTGCTAGGAAGCCCCAGGCTGCCGGGCGACTCACTGGCAAAGGGGTCTGAACAGCAAAAGCTCAAAAATGTCTGTGGATAAGGCAAATAGGTCTGAAATTTAAAATCGGAACACGAGGAAATTAAGAATCAGCCATTGACCTTGGCACGGGCACCTTCTAAGGTCTCCGGCAGGGGAAGCCAGCAGAGGGCTGCAGGGACTCCTGCCCGAGCTGTCGGGAAGACAGCCAGGCTCTTGAGGAAACTAAACCTTCGGGGAATCCTGAGGACAGGACGAGGGATGAAGTCGAGGGATGGCGGGATATCGGAGACTCAAAATCCTCCCGGAAGTCCTCCCGGAAGTCCTCCCGAAGTACTGTGGTCCCGCCTGCGGTAGTAAGTTGCCCTGTGAAGCAGATCTGCTAATGCAAAGCTAGTTTGTACCTGTTACAGGAGGCTCTGTATTCACCACTCCTTCTTATATCTCTAGATTTTTGTGTATCTGATACCAAAAGGATGTTTTTCTGGATTTTTTTAATTCAAAGAAGAAAGTATTAGATAAAAATCACCATCAATATAGCAAAGACTTGCACTAATGTAGATTTTAAGAAATATTTGTATTCCAACGTTAAACATCCAAAATGAGTGAGTTGAGAGACTGTAGACTACTTTCATATATTTGTCAGGAAAACGGCCTTGGTCATGTCCATCTGGAGCGAGTTTCCAGCTACAAACTCTTGAATGGACGCTAGTGTCTGTGCTATATTTAGGCAGTCAATTTTAATCATCTGTATGTAAAAAGAAAAAAAGGTAAGTAAGGCAACGGGACAAAAGAAATAGATTCCGAGGCTAGAACTGGGGTCATGTCCTCTTGATGTGTTACTTTAACTTATTCTGGGGGTCTTTGGGGAGTATGGTTTTTTTAGTATCTTTCTATAGATATGACATCAAATACCCGGATAAAATACCACCTCTACTACTTTTCACCCCAAAGGTATTTTTAAATTTTATTTTCCCCTAAACAGGCTAAGGAAAAGTAGAGGGTTCCGTTGTCGTGAAGAACTGTTAGATCTGTACTCAGCTTTTGGAGATAACACCATCTCTAGTTCTTTTAAGGAAACAGAAAGGAGAAAGCAAGCATCCTTTGTGCTTTGAAGTGTGCAGTTTTCCCAGGGTAAGAGAACTCAAAATATGTGCAAACACAGGTAAAGGGGTCATTGCCAGGCACCCCGAGTCTGTCTGGAAAAAAAGAAAGAAAGACTCAACATAGCTGAGTCTACTTTTCTTCTATCCTCCCACCATCTTCAATGTACTTGAACCCATTTTAAATGAAATTCCTCCTCTCACTTCTGGGACATTATTAAGTAGATGGAAGGATGGCAGGGAAGGAGGCGGAGAGAGGAAGGGAAGAAAAGAGGCCAAAAGTGGGAGGAGCCTCCACTCCAACGCAGAGCTCGCAACAGGAGCCTTTGAGTTTTGCGGACAATGCATGTGAGAAAATAGTGTCACATTGTAGTGTTAACCAGATTCGAGTGTCAATAAAGTTCAATAATTTTGTATATTTAAGGACCTGCTATACTTTCTTAATAAACTGCTAACTAATGTATTTTGCCCATTTTTCCATAGGATTTTTAATCTTTCCTCTCAAATTTCAAAACTTCTTTATTATACACACACACACAGACACACACATACACACACTAGACTTTTGACTTTATGTGTAACTTTGATACAAAAGTTTTAAGCATTATTTATAGTCATATTTGTCTAGTTATTTCTTCATCTTCATTTAGAATCCTATGTAGAAAGCCTTTCCTTAAACTCTTATTTTAGCTGGACTCACTCATGTTCTTCTAATTCTTATACAGATTCATTTTTACATTTAGATTTCTCATCCATTTTAAGTTTGTGTCATTAATTGGCATAAGAAAAACATATGTTAACCAGGTATACTGGTACACACCTATAATGCCAGAACTCTGAGAACCTTGGTTAATTAACAGACTTAGCCAGACCTTTACTCAAAACGAGAATTTTTAAAAAGTCTGGCGTTATAGCTCAGGGTGAAAGCCTTGTGTTGAAGCCCTAGTATTGCAAAGAGAAAGGAAGGACAAAAGGTGGAAAGGTACGGTGGGGAGAAAGATACACAACTGATCCCTTCCCACACAACCCAACTGTCTCAGCACCATTTGTCAAGTAGCCAGCTCTTCTCTGATGATTGACCTTTATATACGCATGAAAAGCCCATAGACCTCTTTCTAGACTTTCTAACCCATTGCCCTAACCCATGTTAGACTCATGTGCGAGGTTCACATCTTTAAGCACAGAGACTTGTGGGCATTTCGATGAAGGTGGAGTCAGGGCTCGGGTGTCAGTGTCACCCTGGAGCCTCCTCTGGCTCATTTCAGTGTGACTTCGCTGTCACCTTCTTGAGCCCCACAGCACAGCGCTGGTTGGAACATTGACAGGGAACTTATCAGGCCTACAAATCAACCTAGGGAGAGCCGACACTGATAAAAGTGAAAGGTCCTCTCCAGGAGGGAAGGGTGTCTTTCAGTTTGTCTGTTGGGGGCGTTACATTTTCTTCACCCAGGTTGGTTTGTTCGCCATGAGATTTATTTGTAAGTCTTTTCCTTTGCTGTTATAAATGGAGTTGTGTGCAGTGTCTTCTCACGGGTTAGACTGCACACAGGTGCTACACCTTGGCATTCGGGGCCAGATGACTCTTGGTCGTGGTACAGACCTTTGTGTCAAGGGGTAGTTGGCAGATTCCTGGCTGCGACTCAGTAGAAACCAAAAGCACCACAGCCCTACTCACAACTGTCCAAAATGTCTGCAGACATGGCCAAATGTCACCGGGACAGAGGGAAGATTTCCCTCAACTAAGAAATACCAGCTGTCTGCAGGCTATCGATTTTTTTCATGCCAATTCTAAATCCCATGATCTTACTGAATTATTTCTGCATTTCCTGCCTGAGTCCTGAGCATCTGAAAATAAGGCAGGAGTCAAAAACATCACCTTTAGGGCCGGGGAGTTAGCTCAGTGGTTCCAGCGCCTGTCTTGCAAGCGCAAGGGCCCAGGTTCGATTCCCCGGTAACCACATAACAATACTGGGTGTGGAGACCCACACCCAGCAGCAACCAGTACCACATACCACAGTGCCGGGCATGGTGGCTCACGCCTGTAATTCTAGCACTCAGGAGGCAGAGGCAGGAGGATTGTGATGTGAGTTGGAGGCTGAGCTCAGGGCCAGCCTGAACCACAAAGCGAGACTCTGTCTCAAAAAACCTAAAAAAAAAAAAAAAATCACCTTTACTGTAAGTAAAATTCTTACAGGAGAATGTGGCCCAACACCGCAGCCTCATGGGGCTTCCTAACATGAAGCCCCAGAGTCAGGCCCATACCTCTCCTTCCCCAATTATAGACACAAGAGAAGAGGAAAATCACAGGTCAGCCCACCAGGACAGGTCCTTCTCCAGTCCGGCCAGAAAGGAAGTGAGCTGCTTGAACCCTAGATCTTTGCCATAATTCTGGGCACAAACACACAGACTCTCCTCCACAACTTTTCTAAAAGATCAGGGAGGAGGAAAGAGATGAAGAATGCGCTCCACAAGGAAAATGATACCAGGAGTGAGAAAGGAACATGTTCTTGAACATAAAGACCTCGCTCAAGGGTTCCACCAGTCACGTCCACAGCTCCCCGGAAGTCACCTTGTTTGTGAGGCACTTGTCAGCCACTTGGGGTGTCTGTGACCTCACTGATAATGTATGGAAAGTATCCTCCTCTGAGGACTCCAGGGGAAGTGGAATTGGCAGAGAACTTAAATATAATTCAGTGAAAAAGATCTGGATGTCTGATCTCTAGAATTATAATATGGTAAAATAAATGTGTTTTTTAAGCATTAATTTGTGTGTTGGAGTCCTAGGAAACTAATGTAGAGTTCAATGAGAAAACACATGTGAAATACAACATCTGATAGAAAAGTAGTCTGTAAATGTTAACGTGGTAATGAGAGCCGATGGCCATACCGGCACATTTGGGTCAGACAGAAATTTTTGATTATTGGTATTAAATTGAATGAAAATTCCAGCATCCAATTCCTTTTGACATATGAAAAATGATCATTTCACATGAGTTAACCCAGTAACTTTAAAGCCCACTCTTGGTTCTTAAGAATGAAAATCACAGGGGAGGATGTCGAGCCCCTCAGATTTCATCGTGTTTGTTCTTCAGTCACAATGAGCCAAGGAGATGTGATGAGGCTTAAATGAGCTGAACTGTACAAAGGAGCAAGAGTCCCCACAGCGAGTACCCAGAGTGCACCTGGGCCGATGCCGCATCGCCATGGCTCCCCGGCCTAACTTCCAGAACATGGTAACTGCTCTTGTCCTCTTCACTGCTGTAACTCTGCCCATCCTCAAAGAACAGCTGGTACATTTTCAAATAAAACACTTACAAACCTTGGGCCAGTTATCCGTGTAACTTCTTCCAATACCTGTCTGTTGTGCCTTTGGCTAGTACTTAAAGTCAGACATTTAAAAAAATGTTTTTGTTGGACTAACAGCTATCACAGTGATCTTATTTTGGTACATAGTCTGACTCTTCCAGATCCTGACTTTCCTCCATCCGTACTTACATGTTGTATGTTTTCGGTAGTGCAAAACTGGTGGGGCTCAAGAACTTTTTGCTCTTCCCGACCAACCATATAAGCAGCAGCCCCTTTGCAGAAGTGTCCCCTCACGGTCTCCCTCCTGATTCACCCACATCTGCCTGGAGAAGTGTGGAGCTGAAACAGAAATCTAACATCACTGAAAATGGAACTAGTGCACTTTCCCCCCTGAACACCAGTACACCGCCCTCCCTGCATCTCTCTGCCCACTTTTCACTGGTCAAAGCCATGTGGCAAGTGAGGGCACACAGACCGAGACAGAAAGTGATATGTGCTCCATCCCAAGCAAAGCATTCATGGCCCGTGTGGGACCCTTCAACTCTTGTCAAAGAAGCAAGTGTTGCAGATGGAGCAGCTGCCAGAGTGGAGATTCCAGGGGCCAGGGTTTTAGCTCAAGTGGTACCGCACCTAATGGGAAGCAGGAGGGCCTGAGCTCAGTCCTCCTCCCACACACACAAAGAGTGGAGATCCCAAAAGCCCTGAGAGGGTAAAGTCCCTCACTCACATCAGACTTGGGCCTAAGAAAGGAGCTTGGGCATAGGGGTAACCCAACTGTGATTTTGCGGCTGTCTGAGAGCCTGGCCTCTCCTACCTCACCTCTAAATATACATCTAACAAGTTCTGATCATAGCTTGATCATAGATTTGATCAAACTCTGATTGGCGCATTGTTCTCGCCCTCCTGAAAGTGAGTGTTTCCAGAATAATTTTCAAACAGCAATTGGTTCAGAGGCCATAATAAAAGTATCAGGAAACTAAGAAACAAAAGCATTGGCCATGACAAATGAGAGAACAGCCATCAGAAATAAAGTTAGACAAAACCCGAGATTTATGCTAGTGGATCCTAATCCACATGGAAAGAAAAGCAATATTCTAGGCTTCCTAGGGAACAGACACCCTTGTTCAACACTAATGGATGCTGTGTGCTATTACACACTATTACTGCATGGATCAGAATTCTAGACAGATGTTCACCGGCTGCAGACATAGCTCTGAGAATTTCAGACACAGGCTAAACTGAAAACAGTGTTCTCCATCCGTGGTTCTTACACTTGACTGTCAGGGAGATCACTCAGGGATTCAGTGAAAAATCAGACTTCTCAACCTTCTCCTCAGCTATCTCGTACACTGTGTAAGCTCCCCAGCTTACAAAAGACATGCTGTATGACCCCGTGTCAGCAGTGTCTGAGGGGGTGTTTTTTTGCTTTTTGAGACAGGGTCTCGCTATGTAATTCAGGCTTGCCTGAGTTCACTATGTAGCCCAGGTTGGCCTTGAATTCGCGGTGAACCCCCTGCCTCAGTCTCCCAAGTTCTGGGATCACAGGCAAGCACCACCACACCTAGCCAAAGCAGTGGCTTGAGAAGCATTCTAGAGATGTTGATGCAGGAGCCAGGTGCCATTCTCCTAGGAATGAGTGTCTTTGGGGTCCAATTGTACCAAGCGCTGATGTTAAACACTCTCTATACTACAATGCTCACCTTTCCCTACAAGTACACTTTATCAGAATTCATTTCAGGAATACACTGGAGACTTTTCTCTCTTTTACTTAAAATACACAAATCACAAATATATAAAAATAGATTTTCTTCCATTTCATCTGCTGTCTAAATAATTCTTCCAATAACACGAATGTCTATCTCATGGAAAACTCAAAAAAAATTCTTACAAGTATATATTTCTACAAGGATATGTAATTTTTATTTTTATTATTAACAGTACCATATTTTCACCCAGACATCATTAGTTTTACAATTAGAATAATGAGATGCAAGGATTAAATGAGATATTATATGTCCAAATGAAGAATGGATGGATGGATAGATAGAAAGATGGATAAATGGAGAGACAGACGGATAGACGGATGGATGGACAGACGGATGAATTAATGATGGGTGGGTGGATGAATGGATGGTGTTTGAGTTACTGATCAGACATCAAAATCATCACACCTAGGAGTATTTTGGGGTTCAGCTGCAGCCCTCTACCGTACCTGTCTTTGCTTCCTTGCTCTGGATCTCCCCCCTCCACCCTCAGCCCAGTGATTAACTCCTGCTAGTGCATCCTTCCCAAAGAGCGATGTTTCTCAGCTGCCTCACCCCCTACTTCCCCAAAGCTGGGGAACGTACAGCGTGACCCCGGATGTGGCTCTGTGGTGCAAGACTTGTGCGTCCACAGCTGAGATCCAGGGAGTCAGGTTCCCTGTGGGCTGAGAATCCGCAGGGACTCAGCTGGTGCATAAGTCTGACGTGATAAAGGCAGAAAAGTAAACACACACAGCAGCAGGGCGGGGCACCCACACTCAGCCTGACCACACGGTCTCTCCGTCGTGAGAGAACCACGTCCCTCACATCATTGTGAGGAAGAGAAAGTGTTAGCTTTAACCTTCTCCAGTCTCCTAAAGATCCAGGCAGCTGAGTTAAAACATATTTTGGTGAAAAATATATAAAGCCATCCAAAACTGTATCAGATGTAGACGATCCAACACAGCACCACTTAGTTCTGATGGAGAAATTGTGACTCGCGGTACAACTCGCAACACATCTGCTGGTAATTATTCTGATGACTTTATTCCCTAATTTTGAATAATGGACACGTTCCTACCTTTTAAAGCACACAGACATACATTGTACATGGCATTAATGTTACATTTGTTTCTCATTATATGCATTTCTCATTAACAGCAAATTAGTCTTGATTTTCCTTCCTTTAAATTACATAGTATTAAAAGAAATAGACCTTAAAAAATGTCAACAGTCAGAGTTAAGTCAACATTACAGAAACAAACACTTCTGGCCTGTGGTTAACCTTACAAGTAAAAGGAAAAATTGACCATTCAGCCTTGTGTTTAAATTAACCCAAAAAGGGTGTGAAAAAGGGTATTTTACACAGTACTTTGTGCAGGCGAGTTGTGCTGCAGTGGGGACAAAGTGGATTTGTAGAGATTTACACCACGAAAGTGTTTTCAACACCCTGCCTCTCCCCTCACAGTTACAGAGCTCCAGGATGTAAGTTTCTCAAAAACTAGACTTCAGCTTTCAAAAATGATGCCACACTGAAAAGCAAAAAGGAATGCTTAAAATGCTGTGTTCAACATCTGAAGAATCCACTGACAAATGAAAACATCCTCTCAAAATCAGGAAATTCTAAACACTATGCCAGGATAATGAAAATAGAGAAAAATGTTTATTTTTTCCTATGTTATAAATTTTAAAATGTTTTGTGTCATTCATCAGAAGAAAAATACTATGATATTCATCCAGTCTTTAATACCTACCTCAGACTACACTGAATTTTAAAATCCAAAAGGCGGTGGGTGTGGTGACACAAGGCTACCATCCCAGCACTCAGGAGGATCACGACGAGTTGGAGGCCAGCCCAGGCTACCGAGTGAGACCCTGTCTCAAAAAATAAAACAAACAAACCCAAATATTACAGAATCTTCACCAGGCCACCTCTGAATTTTTTTGTAGCCTGAGCTACAAAGCAAGACTAAAAAAAAAAAAAACAAAGTGGGGAGAAGCAGATGTGCTCTAAAGCAGGACAGAGAAAAGCAACAGGGGGGAGGACAGGGCTCCACCGAGCAGGGGGAACCGCTCGGACGCGCAAACCACAAGCCGGGTGTGATGAACGTGAGCTCGCTAAGAACTCCTGGACAACAAGGGCGGTGTTACCTCCCTGGGTCCCAGACACGCTGCCTTCCTCTGTGCTTCCGTACACGACAGAAAACAGAACAATTTAACAGTGGTCATCAAAAAGCACGGCCTTGCTGAGAGCACCAGTCCAAAGCTCTGAAACAGGATCTATATAACAATACAAAGAGGAGAACAAGAGAGAATTTTTTCTTTTGAAAAAATCTTCCCACAGCTTAGTAAAATTCTGTGCATTTTAACAAAGCAAAGCTATTACTTAGTTAAACAGCAGTCACACAGACAGCAAGTTTACTCCTGTTAGACTCATGGAGACCACAGAATCCAAAGAGCACCTCACCAACAGCACCCCGTCAGCAAGAAGAGTTACTGTTTTCATAAATGTAGACAGCAGCAATCATAGAATACTGTCTAGTGTTTGCTTCCTTTTTATTAAAACCACAATTTAAACTACCATCACAAGCGGAAAATCCAAAGGCTACACAGCTATTCTTGAGTGAACATACGTGTACAACAGAAGCTGACTAAACAAATTAACTCTAAATGGATATTTACTGGAAGTAACTTTTTTTGCACTTGACATAAAATTCTGTGAAAAGAAACAGCAGCAAAAAGCTACCTTCATGATAAAGACACTTACTTTGAAGCTTCCGCTCCAAAGTATCCTTTTTTCCCTTCTTAATCCACTTTTTCACACACACACACACACACACACACACACACACACACACACTGTGGGGAGCAGTGGGGGAGGGCGAGAGGCAGTCACTTAACTCTAGTCCTACAGTGCTATCTAGTGGTAGCACACGGTACTGCTAGCTTATCTGTTCCAATTATTAAGAATAAAAATAGAAACTGCTGCCTTAAAAATGAAGAGTTGTTTCAATAAAGACCTTCTGTCTCCGTCTAAGCACAGACGCACTTCCGACCCCCGCTTCCTCCACTCTTCGTGTTATATACGATGCCTGATTTGATCCCAACACCCAGACGTGCGAAAAGCCCACAAGAGGAGGCCTTGTGTTTGCTCTTTTCTGGTTCCTAATCAATTATAAAATTAATATGCGAAATGAGTTACTCAAAACAATTACCTAACACGGGATCAGTTTTTAAAGCGGAAGCTGCCTCGGAGCTGGCTCACTTCGCTTCGGCTCCGTCTGCAGCACCGGGAGGCCCAGGCGTGTCCCCGCCTGTCCGCGTCACACGTGTAAAGATGGTGACACTGGAGGCCACGCAGGCCTGGAGTTTATCTCTTAAAGCCCATGTGTGTCTAGGAAGCACGTTCACCTAACAAACTTCAGCTACCTCAAGGAGAAACGGCCCTGAGTAGGTCAGACAGATGAAATCGCTGCACACACAGCCTGCGTGGCTGGGTCCACGCTGCTACTGTGTTTAGTACTTTGCTGGACTCAGTCGATTATCCCACAAGTTCCCAATAACCAGTGCAGACTCCAAGCTGTGTGATTTCACTCGTGTGGCTCCCTTGGCTTCAGATACTCTTGCCTTAGACTGGGCATTTAGCTCGGTGGTTTGGGGACCTGCCTCGAAAGAGCAAGGTTACAAGTTCAATCCCTGGTACCACAAAAAAGAAAGTATTGTCCCACATCCCATGGAATAACATTTAACAATGTGACACATTTCGTGGACCCAAGACGCCCAAAGACAAACTAGACAGCTAGTACTTTTTATTTAAAAGTGGTCCTTAAAGGTTAGGAATGAGCAGAAATACGCAAGCAAGGGCACCCACACTCCCAGATGCCCCCACCCATCAAGTCTGGCACAGATGGTGCCCAGGTGGGCTGCAGTAGAGTTGGCACAAGAAGATGACTTCAAGGCACTTAGGATTTGGTCCCAAATATCCCTACCTGGGACATATGGAAATACCTCGGACCAGTGAACCTCCCTTTTTTAAACTGCAACTATTTTTTTCAGTGAATTATTCAGAAGATTAGGTGAACAGAGTAGGGGACAGTATGCTTACACGGCCAGTGTGGTGACAGAAGATGGGGCCTCCCTAACCCTCCTCTCAGGACCCCTGGGGAACTCCAGTCCTTAAGCTCTACACAGTCTAAACCACTGACTGAACGTCCTGATCTTGAGCAAACTTCCAATATCCATGTGACACGACTTTCTAAGTAAATAATTTGTGGTGTGGTGCAATCCCAGTACTTGGGAAGCTGAGGCAGGAGGATCTCTGTGTGTTGGAAGCCAGCCTGAGGTATCCGGGTGAATTCAAGGCCAATCTGAACTACATAGTGAAACTCTAACTTAAAATAAATAAATAATGTGAGTTTCTTTACAAAACTCTTGTTGGGAAGGCTTCATATAAGTAAAATGTCAAGGACATACACCCAAAGACTAGGTAAGGTGATTAAAAACTTATTTCTTGATAAATCCACCTATTACGATAGTGACATTTCTGTGCTCAAGAATTAGAGATGTGAATGTATTTTCTGATTTGTGAAAACTTCATGGATTTCCCCACATGGACACATGGGCGTGTCACCTTTGCTGTGGACAACACTGCCACATGCTAGGCAACACCCTCAGGAAGTATTGGCAGACTCGTACCAAGATCTTTCTGCAGTTTATAAAGATTGGCATGTATTCAACTAAGCAGAGGAGAATTATACACACTTAATATGTATATGCACATGCCATGAATACAATTATTCTTAAAACTCACATTCCATGTGTAAGAATCTAAAAAATACGACCTTAACCCATAGAAATGTACATGTATTTTTCTACACTTATCAGCACTAATGTTTTCAATGAGGTTCATTAGACTTAGTGAAAATGTGGACACTACTATATTGGATTATATTTGGTCCCTGACACAACATGTGGTGTAAGGTGAATTGTTGCCTTTTGACTGTGTCTCGGTAGTAAGATTTATCCATAGGGTCAAGCTGAGGTGAAATTACTACAGCCCTACACTGAGGCTTCTGGATTAACTAACTCAAAACAATTCTTTCCTTCTCCAGCCCTGGTGAAAACAATATTCCAACCCTGACTAAGATTCCTCAGAGGAAAGTAAAAGAATAAAACCGTTAGGAATGGGAGAGCTAAAGAGTACAGCATTGAAAACCACTACAAGAGGAGGCCTACACTTCCGACTACAGCAATTCCAATGCAGAACGTGCTGCAGAGAAAGAGAAGCAGACTTGGGAGGCCTGTCCACACTTGCTGCAGTCTAAGCCAGCATCAGGTAGCCACCAAGTGACCAGACAAGCACATTGTCCCAGACACCCCACACGCTGATAGTGTGCATCTATCAGACTTAAGAACAGCCATGGCCAGAGGGTGGATCCCCACTTACCTAAGACGCAATGAGAGGGTCTTAGGCTGGGACGAGCCAGGGGTCCTTCAGGAGGACAATGCAAGGGGAGCCTCCCAAGATGTTCAGCGTATTCATTTTGTACTCAGCATGTGAAATAAAGTTTCTCTATTTGTAAGGTCCTCATCAACCCTTCAATTTTTCTTCTTTTTATTTCCCGTGTATCAAGACTCCCCTCACTTTGATGGACTGTGCTCTTTGTCCGAGGATCTACAGAAAAGGGCCCAGCAAGGCAGTTGGGACACAAAGAAGCCCCTTAGGAGGAAATCTGTGGACCTGCAGGATCTTCCCTGCCATCCCGTGCCTGGTGCTACCCTCGCCTCTCCACGTCAGAGCTGCGTGGAAATCACTGGACTGCTCTCTTCCCTAAGCCCAACTCCCTGTGTGATTTCTCATATAAATCACTGCAGTTCTCAGCGGTAAGGAACTTAGACTATAAATCCCCAGTATGATCCACAATCCAGGAACTTAAGACTATAAAGCCCCAGTATGATCCACAATCCAGGAACTTAGACTATAAAGCCCCAGTATGATCCACAATCCAGAAGCAGTTCCCAGCTAAAGGTTTGTCCTTGTAACTCCTAAGACCTAGACAGGGATTCAAACCTGCATTCTCTCTTGGGGTGGCCTTGGAGAATTATTTACCCTGACCTTGCATATTTGCCCTCAAGGGAAAGTAAAAGTTCAAACAAAAGTGAGTGGCAGATGAAACTATCAAAATCTTGCCATCATCTTTTTTTCAATTAACCGAGGTGGTTAAAATCAAAGAAATATTGCTGAATTCAATTAACTGTTCCTCTCTGTGAGACAGTCCGCCCAACAGACAAAGTAATATTTCTCAGAATCTTCCTCTAAGTTCTGATTTATTCAAAATAATCTTTAGCCTTTGGTATTCAAGAAAATGAGACTGATGTTGAACACTTCCCATAAATAATTAGGGGGTCAGAGAGGCTAGCATCGTGCTCACCTTCCTTACCCTTGAATCAGAAAATGTTCCAGAACATAAAACCTTTTTCATTTTTAATCCATGAATCTAAGTAAGTGTGGAGACGTAACTGAAATTTAGCAGGGTGCTGTCTTTGCCCTGTTCTCTGAGTAATTTGCAAGCTCCACATCCCAACCCTGTGCAATGAATTTTCCAGGTCCCACATGGGTGGATGTAAAACTTCTATAATCCCTTTATAGTCCTCATGGAAAAGATTGGTAACTCCTCCTGTAAATTTGTGTAACACTGCATGTGTGTGAGGTGTAGAAAAGAAAGAGTTAACAAGATGGATTGGGCAAAGGCAAGAAAGACTCAGGATTACATTTACCATAAGCTCACTTTTTACTAGTTAGGGTTATCTACTCTTGGCGAATCCAACCTATCCAGTCTACATGACTTCGCCATGACTAAAGCATTTAATTCATTGAGTGCCTGCCTTTTCCAAGAACCAGAAGAAACATTTAACGACAGCCGCCTTCAGTGTGAATTTCAATAGTAGCTGCCGTCCAGTGACTCCTTCCTTCTGTTTCCACAATGTCCGCTTCTCTTGCTGCTACTCGAGACCGCTCTTCTTTCAGGCTCTTGCACGAGGCAGCTTTGGCCACTAATTGTCTCCCGCTTGTGCTTCTGAGCTGTTTTACTGTTATGTGTCTCACATTTGAATGCCTTAATGAGAATACAACTGGGTTTGCATGTACCTGGTTCCCAGGTTCTCAGACTTTTCCAAGCCCCCCAAAGATTACTGCTCAGCATAGAGCCATCTTCCCTCAAGCAGGTGCAAATGCTTGGTCCATTGATCTGTGCTACAAAGCAAAGTCATTAAAACCATCACCTTGGATATGTGAGGACACTCTGAACTTCCTCAGATGTTATCTGGAAACCATGGCCAGGCTGCAGATGAGGCTCAGTGTAAGAGCACTTGTCTAGTACATGCAAGAGCCTGAGTTCAATCCCCAGCATTGCAAAAGGAGTGGGGGAGGGAAGGGGAGGAAAGGAGGGAGGGGGAGAGAGGGGAGGGGGGAGGT
>PVIR01017122.1:19892-35627 GCA_004026965.1 Petromus typicus
AGCCCCCCAAAGATTACTGCTCAGCATAGAGCCATCTTCCCTCAAGCAGGTGCAAATGCTTGGTCCATTGATCTGTGCTACAAAGCAAAGTCATTAAAACCATCACCTTGGATATGTGAGGACACTCTGAACTTCCTCAGATGTTATCTGGAAACCATGGCCAGGCTGCAGATGAGGCTCAGTGTAAGAGCACTTGTCTTGTACATGCAAGAGCCTGAGTTCAATCCCCAGCATTGCAAAAGGAGTGGGGGAGGGAAGGGGAGGAAAGGAGGGAGGGGGAGAGAGGGGAGGGGGGAGGCGAGGAAGGGGGGGCAGCCACCACCAATGTAAGGTAGATAGCATTCTGAAAAGTAGTCCTCCTTTGGACCAATAGAGACATAAAGACATCTTTATTTCTGTCCTATGAATAATACTTCCAAAATTTCACATTTAAAACCAGCAGCTAAAGAGTAAAAGTTAAAAATTCACATATTGCCTTTTCAAATTATGATCTTAATATTATTAACATAATAAAAAGTGTAGAAGCAGTTTCTGATGAAAAATCTAGATGTTAAAAAAAAAAAAGTCCAGCCACAAAGATCAGAAACATTTATCAGAGGGGCTTATGTTTCTGATAAATATTTAAGTGTGGAAGGCAGAACCGCTGAGAACAATAAATACTTTATAGCTGGCTCTTTGTCAAACCTATAAGTGGCTCTGCCTTAGAATTTTACATCATCCCTGAATTTACAGTCATTTGATAAGTGGCACAGGACAAGAATTACTTCTTTCTAAATCTAAACCAGGTAATAAATCTAACATCAGGATTCTTCTTATTCTCTGTTATCATCCGATGACAATGCCTTTTACCTTCATTGTCTTGGCAGAAATATGATATGTAAAATTATAATGTCATATCACTCATGGTGATTTAACACTATCCAGCCCAGACCATTTTAATCAATCAAAATTGTCGCTTTTTAGTGTAATGATTTTGTGGTGAATTCCCTGTGTTTAACATGATATACGGTCCTATCTACCGGTTGATTTACTGTTCTCTTCCGAAGTCTAACCGCATAGGAGACTGGTCTTGCTTTTGGACATCTATGGAATTAGCAAACAAGAATAATTTGTGGTAATAAAAATGCTAATTTCTACAGCAAAATGAAAACTGAAAAATAACCAGGATGAGTAGCTGAAGCAACTTTTAAGTGGAAGTGAAGGATGGAAACCACCTAGTACTGAGTTCTGCTGAGTCTCCCCGTTACGGGTCTCCCCATAACATGACAACCTTCCACATGGTTTTGTCTCCAGTTCTGTCAAGAAACACTGCAGACACGCAAAGAATCCCTTTTCAGTAAATGCAACACACACTGCAAATTTCTTCTTTATGAAAGTTTTTTCCAAGATATTTTAAGTAATTCTTAAATATTTATAAATCTCCCCGAGACAGATTCTTATTGGACAAGCTAAAAAAAAAAAAATCAACCCCAGTGTCTTTTCGAAACCACAGTGGGACTGGGGGTGGACAACAGTGGAGAACCATCAACCACAAAATGTTGCTGGTCCGACACTGCAACTGCTCACGAACACCACGTGCCCCAAACTGAGCCTCAAAGAGCTTCTTGGGGTACAGTACCCAAGGACACCCTGCACTTTCCATAGAACCCCTTGAAGAGCCCCACAGAGGGCTCGTGCAGGCTTCGTGCAGATCCCGCCCTGGACCACGTTTTGGCCTCTGGAGTCACATGGAAGCAGGGAGAGCAGGGCCCCAAACACTGATCCTACCGGAAACTACCTCTTTGCTCAGCGCCCATTGGCCAGAAAGAGTCACGTGGCCACACCCACCAGGAAGTAGAGGAAAAAAACATAATCTTGTTAGAGGTCAGGAGAAAACAAGGGGATGAGTGCCACCTAAAAATCTCAAATTTCATGTTTTTAGAGACTGAAAAATTTACAAGACTATTACAGACAACTGCATAGAATTTTGAAAACCATTCAGTTGCTCTAGAATCTATAATCTTACATAGTGAGAGAGAAAATTACCTATTTCACACGATAAGATTAACAATTGATTCCATTATTTAAACCACTAAATATATTTAAGTGAGAGCAAAGCAAATATTCTCCTTATAGTTTAAGCTAATGAAAGCACTTATCTTGAAAATTGTTTAAATCTTGTTCCCATTGGCAAAGTAATAATTTGAGATAGAAAATTTCATCTTGATAAAACATCCTAATTCTGGCTTGTTGAAGCATAAAGGCAGATTTTTAAGCACAAAACTATTATTAAGAAATCTAATAGTTCAGTATCTCTTCATTTGACCTTGTAGAGTACGTCGAGGTCCTTTCTAACGTGCTGACTTAGGTTCCTTGGTGTACCACTGCTGCCACCTACCGGGCCCATCCCAGCACTGCCACTGCGTCCCCGTCTGAGAATCCGGAGCCCTGGGGTGAGCTGGCCCCCCACGACCCAAGCCGAGCTGACGGCAGAGGGATGGAGAAGCCCAGTCGTTCCCCCAGTCAGTGTTTTTCAAATCCTGCTCCGATCCTACGAGTCCAGTGCTCCGCCATGTCTGAGAACGTGGATGTGACTGAAACGCCCACCCTAAGTCTTCCTTTTGGTTGAAGTTCACGCACCAGCGGGAGGGAGGACAAGCGAGGTTAAGGGAGAGTGGGGAAGAACAAAGGAACGGGAAGACCTTCCCAAGCTCTGACCAGTGTTGCTTCAGTGACAGGAGTGGAGACAGACGGCCGGAGAGGCCTCAAAGGACAGGACATGTTGGGGGTGAGGAGCAGGTGAAATGGAGAAGACCAGGACACAAGGCGGGGCCATGGAAATCTAAAATCCAAGGTCTTAAGACTGGAAAAAACTGAGCATGTTCGAAAAAGCTGTCAGGGCCGCAGAATGAAGAATGAAGACGAGTGGATAGGCCAAGTCAAGGCAAGATGAGGGGAAAGCAAGGAAATAGGTGAACAGATTTTAGATAAAAGACTCGTTCCCGATACCCACGCCACTAGTGTGGTAAGGCGCAGAAGTCTTATCTGATGATTAGCGGCTCATATGAAATAAGTTCGTAGGAACTCACGGGGCCTGTAAGTCAACAGAATGTCAACATCGCCATCTTCCTGCTTCAGGAAACTTTCTAGAAGTGGCTTCAGAACTTAAAATTGCTAAGTGATCATTAGAAACTTGAAGCTTTCATCAGGATTTGGGAGAATATAAGAGATGCAATCTCTCTTACAAAATGTACAGCTGAATGGGAATCCGAGGGGCACGCCATGAGAGTGAATCCAGGAGTTTGGAGACAGAATATAGGACAAACAGCAAGAGACAGGTAAACTCAGGCACAGGGAAAGCTCAGAAAGAAGCGAACTTACTCAGGAGAGCCTGGATTTTATTTAGAATTTTGAAAGAAAGCCCCGGTAGGAGATTTTCTTGTGTCAAGCTAAACACAAAGTATTCCACATGGGAGGAAAAACATGTGCAAAAGGAGAAAAGTTGTTATCACTTGGGTTATCTATATGGTTATCTACAGTTTTATCTGTTTGCTCACAGAAAATGATCACAAACTTTGGTGTTGATAGCACTTTGGGGTCCCCTCTCCTGGGTCTCTGGAGGGGCTGATTCTGCCATGTAAGATGGAGGGTGAGGCTCCATCGATCCAGGATGACAGCTTGTGCTAGTTGTTGATCATTCACTTCTGAAATATTCAATGACGCTTTTGATGAGCGGCCTTTTGGTAAGGCGTGAGCTTCTCACGTAGCCACTGATTTCCAAGAGGGACATTTCCATCAGCGAGCACTGCAGCAGTAGAAGGTGGGCATTGTAAGCGTCTCATCATCTCGCCTCTGGTGGAACTTTTACCTCATTGCACAGGTCAAGCAACAAGCTGGTCAGCCCAGACACAAGAGGAGAGGGCATGTGGACAGAAGCACGTGTGCAGACCAGCCAGGAAGCCACGTGGGTGCTCTCCCCTGCCAGACCACCCTCTGCTGCCAGAATCCCCCCTCTCCCACTTTCTTCCAGACTCTCCGTTTTCTCAGCCTGTGGCGGCATCAGCCTCAGGCTCCAGAGCCAAGACCAGGTGTGCTGCGCTTCTCCAGGGGCACAGGCGCTGTCAAGCTAGAGAAATGTTGACTAGAGACAGGTCGTCTGCCTCATACCCACCTCACACAGCGAGAAGGCAAAGCAGGACTGAACATGGCCAACTCAGAGGGAGAGAAAATGGGCAGCACGCCATGGTCCACAGAGGTCCGATGTCCCTCCGGCCACCCTGAACCCGGTACTGTCCTGTGTCTTTGGAATGATGCTCTACACTTTGAGTCGCTCCCGCAGGGCCTGAGGCAAACTCTGATCCTTCTGTTTCTCAGCAAGAAGAGCACCCTTGGAACTAAGTAGCTCTCGTTGGCCTGGCAAGTTGAGGGTGAAAAGCTCTCAGTGTGTATTATCTCACACTGTTCATTCAAATGTAAAATTCTTTTCAAAGCCTTGTGGGCTTCTTCTGTGCCAAATTATAATCCCTTTCATTCAAAAAAAAAATTGTAGGGCTGGGGATTTAGCTCAGTGGTTCCGGCACCTGCTTTGCAAGCACAAGGACCAGAGTTCGATTCCAGGTAACCACAGACAGCAAGGCTGGGCACAGAGACTCACACCCACCAGCAATGAGAATCATGTACCACAGTGCCGGGCATGGTGGCTCACACCTGTAATCCCAGCTCTCAGGAGGCAGAGACAAGAGGATTACTGAGTTCAAGGCTGAGCTCTGGGCCAGCCTAAACTACAAAAGCTAGATCCTATCTCAAAAAACAAAAATTTTACTGCCAAATTTCTTTCCTAAAATCCGTGAGCTAAACCTCAAGGTTCATGGGATAATTACCTTAGGTACCTAAGAAGCATTTTAATCCAGTTGATAAAAAAGATGGTTACGGGCCCCAATTTCTAACGGCAGTGGCATCCTGTAATTTTCTTGGAAGTCCTCCTGAGTTTACCCTACTGTTTCCTCAGGTCCTGGTAGAGGCTCCTGAGGTCGCACCCAGTGGGGGTGTCCACCCAGTGGACTGACTGTTGCCCAGAGTTCGTCGCCGACCTGGGCAAGCTTTTACCGGGAGTGCTGACAACCTTCTCACAGACTCAAGCTCCTCAGTGCTCGAAGGTGTCTACGTTACTCTGAAGGAGAGGTCCAAGCTCAGCTTAGTGAGGTACACCACACCTACGTCCGGTAGCACAGTATGGGACACTGAGAGGAGTGAGAACACTCACCTCCGTGCGGAGAAACCAGGCTTATATGACAAGCAAAACCTACCCTGTCCTCACTCAATGTCGTGACTCTACAGCCCTAGGCCCAATTGAACAGTACCAAGCAAACAGGCCCTGCGCAGAGGCTGAGCACAAAACCAATCTATGACACAATGTTAACACACCAATCAGGGACAGCCAACGCCATGCCACGCCTCTATCTCCGCCCCCTATACCATCTTTATATAAAGCCAGTGCTGACACTAATAAAGCAGAAGCATTCCTTTTAAACCTTCTCCAGAGTCTGCATGGCGACTCTGCGACCTCACCCTTTCAGCCCAAGCTGAAACCCCTTTCTTCAACAGCCTTGACATTGACGACATCATGCCTTCCCACTGTTACATACCAAAGCCCCATTTCTCCAGTCCCCGCCCCCACATTCCTCACTGTTCAAGTCCTGATGCTCTTCCCTGAGCTTCCCAGCCTCCTACGCCATCTCCTCACAGTCCTCTAATTCCTCAGATAACTCTGGGTCAGAGCCAAGAACTGAGGCCTGAAGTTTTGGCTGAAAATCCTTCAGTTCCAGGAACCAAATTCTGTGTCAGGATTCACTGCAAAGAGCAGAACCACTATGAAAAATATGAAATGAGGAATTTCTATGGGAGGGATCTAAAGAATTAGAATCAAAAAAAAAATTTTTTTTCAGGAAAAGGTCATTAACCAGTTTTGGTGTAGACAAATAAAGTAAGCACTTACTACAAGGGGGAATCATTTGGGTGCCAATGGATAGTTTGTTGTCTAGAGTGATAACTCTGGGAATCTCTCAGTGAAGCATTTGGTGATAAATCCAGAGTTGGGGTATTTTGGTTTGTTTTGTTTTGTTGAGACAGGGTCTAGCTTTGTGTTCGGGGGGCTTTGAACTCACTGTGTAGCCCAGGCAAACCTCGAACTCACAGCCATCTTTCTGCTTCTGCCTCCTGAGTGAGTGCTAGGATTACAGGTGTGAGCCAACATGCCTGGCATTGTTGTGTGTGGTACCAGGGATCGAACTCAAGACCTTGCTCTTGCCAGGCAGACACCAGAACTACTGAGCTACATCCCTGGCCCTGGAGTTGAGGTTTTCAACAGCAGTCACCGTGTGTAAAGTTCTGGCCATCAAGAGGCAAACGCACAGTAAAACTCTTCGGCACTTGTATCTGTCCCTCCTGTCATCACAGCAGCCCTCTGGGGTCTTGGTGTCCACCTCACCTCTGCCCCCAGATCTCACTCACAGCTCTCATGCAACAGCTCTAGTCCGGAATCACACAGGAGAAAGGAACAGAGGGAAGGAGAGACAAGGTTATGGACACCGCACCAGAGCATGATAGTACAGTCAGCAATTTATATTCTTTCCGGTGTTACAGGACTATTCCCCTTTCATAACAAACTATGAAAATTAAAAGAAAACATGAGAAAATGGCATAGAAGAGTTGAACTAATTGTTCCATTGCATTAAGGAAGGAAAAATCACAGAGAAATCCCAGCTGAAGGTCGGCTGCCACATCCCTGCTGCAAAGAGCAAGGAAGGCACAGCTAGTGTACAGTTACTAGAGACCGAAATATTAATGTACTACTCATCCTGTGAGTTTCATTACAACACTTTATAAAGAGTTGGTAGATAAAATGTCACTTTTATAGCTATGAGGTTTAAATAAAATATCGGCTAGAGGCATGGACAAAAAGAAATTCTGAGGTTAACACGATGGTGCACATCTATAATCCCAGCATTTTGGGAGGCTGAGGCAGGAGGATCACAATCTCCAGCCCTATCTGGACAATTTACTGAGACCCTGTTCTGTTTTAAAATAGGATATAGCAAGAGGCTGGAGATGTGGCTCCATGTGAAGACCTGAATTCAATCCCTAGTACAATCAATCAATATTTTAAAGTTTCAAGTTACAAACTTATGAACCACCTTTTGTTTATATTTCATGCTGTTCCATTAGTGACTCAGCTGCATCTTCATTACAAATAAAAAATAACAACAGTCCTGAGAGAAACAGTTCTTTCAATTTTGTGGTGTGAGGGGAAGTTTAGCTTACTGTCCTCCTGCCTCAGCCTCTACCTCCGGAGCTGCTGGAACTACAGGCGTGTACAACCCCCTCTCTCCCTGTCCATCTTTCAACCTCCCCGTCCTTCAGGTCTCACTTTGAGAGATCAAAAGTGCCACCACTTTCATGTGGAAAATCGATAGCTGCGAACTGACCCTCTCCGAATACAGATGCACCAGTGGCAGAGCACATGCTTAAGACAGAGGGACTTGGGCTCGTCTCCAGCCCCAGAGAACTCTCCTCTCTCAAAAAGCAGAACAACAGGAAGACAAACAGTACAGGATGGCTCCTGTTCTGATCATTGGTCTGCAGCTGAACTTGCGACGTCCTCACTGAAAGACACTGGGAAGACGGATCAGGAGGCCGATTGAACACCGTCAGGCCAGACGTTTCTGTATGCTCCTAAATACCACATTACTTTTTGATTCTCTATTACAGCACTTTAAGGTACAAACTCCTGAATTCCAGACACTTAAACACTCCTTGATTTTTGTCATCTGTATTTACAATAGACCATACAAGCAAAGCTGAACAGAAAAGCAGGTCAAGTGGACAGTTGTCCAAGATACTGCACTCTGATGACACAAAAAAATCCCTTCAGTAAACTGAGAGGAAAGCACTTGTCAGGAGATTTTTCCATGTGCTTCCTTAAATGACTGACAAGTTCTAATAAATCTTGCTCTTGTTTAGTTCATATTTTGAATATAAACATATTATATCCAGAAAAAAACATATTACATGTGTCATATATCATATGTACATATCATAACTTGTGCTGTGTTTTATAAAGACTAGATCCCTTCAAATGGAGGGTTGTTGAGTAGCTCTTAAAAAAATCATCTCATTACTCTAATAGTCATTGGCACACTCGACAGTAATAATCAGCCATCAATACGGGTAGTAGAGAAATTGGAAACGTTTACTGAATAGTGTAGCAAAGGCTGGGATGTAGCTCTGGTGCTACTGCCTGCCTGGGAAATGCAAGATCATGAGTTTGATCTCCAGTTCCAGAGGAAGAAGGAGAGAGAGAGGGAGAGGAAGGGGGGAGAGAGAGAGATAGAGAGAGGAAATAGGGAGGGAGGGAAGGAGAGTGGGAGGGAAGGAGGGAGAGACTGCTTGTCCATCTGTGTCTTTCTCTCTTTGGAGTAAACATCCATGGCTTTTATAACTGTTTCATCCTCCAGGTTTAAGTCTCCTACAGTGTGTCATTCTCCCTCTGCCAAGGCTGCACCCCTCAGTGATGTAGGCAACAATGCCCCCAGATCCACCTAGACCAGCAGGAAGAGCTGCTCTCTGTTTAGACCACATCTTCAAACGGTGAAAAACTTGTGCTCATGTTTACTGGCAGTGTTGGCATCCTGCTGACTTATGAGCTGGGTTTCCCTAAATAATCTACGAATACTACTTATTAGCCTCACAGTTTGCACCAAAATACCTAATTCAAAAACAAACACCTCTCTGATGACTCTCATTCTATGGATGCCAAAATCATTCTCCTCTACCCCAAAGTACCCGAGTCAGAGCACACGGCTCTGTAACATCTTCTCACAGCTGCTTAGATTAAAATTTCTTCAGGAGAAGTGTTTTGGTACTTACCAGTTTAATTGATGCTACACACCTTTGAGAGGCATCTTTTACACCAACATTTAGCTCACACTCCCATAGGCATTACTGACCAGTATCTTGCCAGATCATCTTCTAGCAGTTGAGTAGTGACGTGCATCATAAAATTAAATCGGTAACTGATATTCAAAGGTGCTGCAATAAAAAATGATTGTGGTAATTACAGTGTTAGAGGTAGAGAGCTTTTATCAAATCACTTTCTTGGATTCTTATGTCTTCGTTAAAATGTGACTGAGAAATCACTGAGTGCAAATCTAATTAGTGTTTTCAACTGCAATTAAAAATTATTTCACTCCTTTTAAAATCAGTACAAATATATTCTCTTTTGCTTATCTTTCTCTCTCTCTGTCTCACCCAGCTTGTTATGTTCTATCCTGATGTTTGACAACAAAGAAAAGTGTTAACTTTGCCTGTACAAAAATGATTGCCACCCCAGTATCTGGAGGTGTCCTCGTGACGAGATGAAGTCGATATTTTCAAACCTTTCCTGTTCCCTCTCTGGCTGATGCCTCAGCTTCTCACAGATCCAAGAGATCCACCAGCTTCCTGAGATAGGACCTCACAGTACAGGGAATCCATTTTTACTTTCCTTCAGTCTTTAACTTGATAATAGAAATTTACTCTTTGTCCCTACTGAAACGAGATTTTCAGAGATACATACTTTTCTTTAAATGGTGAGGGGCTTCATGATTTTCCAACTGCTTTATCCCTTCTGGCATATGCCCAGCAACAACTCAGTACATGAGTGTTAAACCAACGTGCATTTAATTAGCCAAAGTAACAGAAAATCCTCACCTATGGCCTGACAACTTGAACAGTATAATAAAAAGTGTAGTAAAAGAAGAAGGGTCAGACTTAAAAGTCAGAAGATGTGGGCTGCAATCTCAGGGTATCCACCTATTTTATGAGCTGTGGAATCTTGTTTGTGAAACTTAAATGTGCCAAGCCTCAGTTTCTTTATTTATAAAATGGCAGGGAACTTGTCTTTAGAGTAATTTGAGAATTTGAGATTTTTTTTTTTTTTTTATGAGACAGGGTCTCACTTTGTAGTTCAGGCTGGCCCTGAGCTCAGTCTCAAACTCACATCACAGCAATCCTCCTGCCTCTGCCTCCCGAGTGCTGGGATTACAGGTGTGAGCCACCACGCCCGGCACTGTGGTATGTGGTACTGACTGCTGGTGGCGTGAGTCTCCACACCAGGCACTGTTGTATGAGGTTACTGGGGTTTGAACTAGGGACCTTGAGCTTACAAGGCAGGCACTGGAACCACTGAGCTAAATCCCCAGCCTGAGAAAATAATATTTTAAAGTCCATTTTAAAATGATTCCTTCTGTAACCCTCACTCATTCTGTAACCCTTAATTCTGTAACATTATTTTGATACTAAAAGTTATCATTACTATGAAAAGCTTTTGTAAATAGGGAGGGGTGAAAGAATGGAAAGGAGGGAAGAGAAATGGGAAAAAATAAGAACCAAGATACATCATGCACAGGTACAGATTCTCTCTGAAGAATGTGATCATTATATATACCTAACATGTACCAGTAAACTTAATTAATGGAGAAAAAATGAATTTTTACTATGAGTACCTTTGTTGTGCTTAAGTCTCTGTAAACATAGTTTTTAATTCGTAATGTCATTTATGAAGTTTTCTCTTTTCAGTTAATTTGTATGAAAATATCTCTCCTTTTGATATATTTCAAACAAACGGAGGTTATAATTACAATCTCTCATACAATCCTTCTTAAATCCCTGGAGTAAGGGAGAGGGTGAGAAGAGCCTTGTGGCTTTTAGCATGCTTTCTGTGGGTGACAGGAAAAGCCCTGACCGCACATGCATGGAGATGAGGTCCGACCCACATGCGGATGAAGATCTACCATCCTCTCTGGAGGGGACAAAGACTCACAGAATCTCACCCAGCAACCGGGCTGCGAGAGAGAAAGCTTTTCATGGCATCAGAAGGATGCGGACCTCAGGGAGAGCAGATTGTGAGGACTGACAGGCCTGAGCTTCTCCGCAGGAACCAGAGCTCTGGGATGAGAGGAGGCCTAGAGAGGAGCCCTCCTGGGTCACGGTGAGAGGTCTGGCTTTATGGAGGAGCCCTGGAGTGAATGAGGCAGGCGCCACTGTGGAGGAAAGAGGCATGGCAGACTCAGCCCGCCATTCAGGACAACGGCAGCAGCATGGTTGTCTAGCTTTTTGATCTCACCATCACTCTACACAAAAAAGCATTAGTTCCTCATGTAAAAGAAACCATGAGACAGTGTCTGATTTGTTCATGCATATTATGTTCTCAAGGTGCATCCACTTTCCTACAAGTAACTCAAGCTTATCCGTCTTTATGGCCGAGTAGTACTCCATAATGTGTCAGTGTCTCCTTGTTTAATTCACTCATCTGTTGCTGGATATTTAGGCTGCTTCCAAGATTCCTCCACTGTGAATTATACTGCTCTAAATATGAGTATATATAGACCACTTTGATGTCTTTTAACTCTTTGGAGAGATATGTAGAAGGGGAACACCTGGGTCAAATGGAATTTCTAGTTTTAGTTTTACAAAGATTCTCCAAACTGATTCCCATAGTGGTTGTACTAGTATATGTCCCCATCCCATATCAATAAAGAGATTTTACTTTTAAAATCCAGATAATAGGAAGTAGGGAGATCTTTCCTTAGTAGGAAGGGGGTCAAGAGATGGAGAGAAGGTAGGGGATGAGAAGAGAATGAAGATGTGTTACAAACCTGTGCCAACTGCACCCAAGAAGAGTAAAAACTGTGTCCTGCAGACACATACCAAAAACATAAATAACTAAAAAGCAGAACTGGAAAGTGATTTCAAAAACAAACAAAAAATCAAAACATAATTTAAAAAACAGAAACAAAACAATGATGAGGGTTGTCGTCATGTCCTGGGGCAGCAGAGCTGCAGCCGTCTCGGTCTTCTCAGAGCTGCCGAGTCCAAGGCAGATGCAGCGTGGTGAGTGGGTCTGGTGGCAGAAAGTTGCTCACACCAAGATGGTCAAGAAGCAGAGAGATTATTAGTGCTGTGACTCTTGGTGACATGTTGTGTTTCTTCTATGTGAAGGATCATATCATCTATGAATAAGAATAGTTTCATTTCTTCAGTTCCTACTCTTTCTCTTTCTCTTGCCTAATGGCTCTGTCTAGTTTCAAATACGAAGGTGAATCCTTTATAGGAAAAGGATAAGGAGGAGAATGTTAAGTGAAATTAAATCAAACACACAGCTCAAATTGCACATGGTTTCTCTTACATGAGAAACTCAAAGTATAAATAGTTTAAAGAGCCAAAATAAGGATGAATAATAAGATCAGGAAGAGAGATCTTTTGCAAGTGGGGAAGGGATCTAGAGGTGGAGAGAATATAGAAGATGTGTCATCCACATGAGCCAGCTCTCCGTGATGAAGGTCATCACTGTGTACTGCAAACAGGGACTCGTCTTATAAATATTTCCTTGATAATAATTTTTTTAAAAAGCAGAAAGAGAAGGAATAATGCAGGGAGACACCCCTTTCCAAGAGACATTCCCAGGGGCACATTCCTACCAACATGTCAGCTGTGCTGATCCTCTGAGAACAACGCTCCATGAGCTAGTCCCCGTCCAGGAGCTTTGGGGGACATTTTGCATGCAAACAAGGCAGGATGGCAGGGAACTCATGTTGAGAAGTATATCTGGTCATGTATACTGCATCTCAGTCTATTTACTAAGCAAATTTTAAATATCTATTCATTAATTTTAAAACACTAGCTCATTATAAAATTAACCGCATATTTGAAAAACAAGTATACTCTCAAGCAAAAAACATGGTATTACATGTAGCATTGTTTTACACTTCTGTAAATTTGGTATTTGGTATAATGGAGACTCACAGTTCCTTATTGTCATTCAATTTGTTGTTAGATGACTTTTTGGATAAAAGTATAATAAGATCCAGCCCTATCCAATATATAATGAAAAAAAGTAGAAGTTTTTGGATAACTATGAATAGTCTCTTCATATTATACCAAAACTTAACAAGTAGTGCCTTCTTAGACATTATCTTAAATGTTAAATTGAAAACTATATTAATGAACATCGCTTACTCTATTACAAAAAGACCCATTGGCTTCTTCTGTCCTTTGAATGGAGGTTTCGACTATGTGATATTTCTAAACATCATGTAAATAAGATCTCGATTCATGAAGTTATACAGATTCTCTGCTTTTTGATGTACTTCATTGTACAATATCAAAAATCATATTCATCAGTAGCACATCAAATGTCAACAGAAAAACTTCATAGGTATTGAAAAATTCTCAACCTCACAGCAGTTCACATAAATATTCCAAAATTCTAGTTTTGATTTAAAATTTTCAACTTTATTCTTAGGAACAAGCACCACCAATTTTTTTCCAATGAATTTTGAGGTTTATTGATTTATTTTAAAGAAAATGCCTACCAAAACTCAAATTAAAGTAGATAGCATCTTTTGTCAGCGGTTCTTTCCAAAAAATTGGTTCTTCATGGAAAATGCAAATCATTCAGTCCTTACCTAAAACAAAGAGGGTTTCCTGGCAGAAAACTAACCCTGGAACCAAAAGCAAATGCTCTCTGTGTGCTTCCTATTTCATCACATAAAACATAGGACACTTGTGTTCTCTAGAGAATAAATAATACCTTCGCAAACACAGTCTTAATCCTTGCGGTCACATTGTTGATGACGAATACAGCATGTAGGAGTCGAATCCCGAGCCGCTGCCTTGAGCCATTATAGGGGTCTAGCAATTACCCACAATGCTTTGCACTGACAGGGCAAACATCAGTAATGATGGAAGATCCAATATATCCTAATTAACAAAGTAGTTTTGCACTCTTGGAGCCTCTGAAAGAGTTTTGGGAGCCCTACAGGAATCCATGGACTACATTAGAAGAGCAACTGAAATATCAGGGAACTCAGGCAGGGGCAAGTGAGGAGCTCACTGTCCTAATGCAGTCGGTGTGGATAGATTCAGCTCGGACGATGGCGCTGAGCTGAGGAGGAAGTGGCTATGTTCCAGAACTACATATAATCATGGCTTTGAGGGGAAGCAAGGTCAGGACATAAGAGATTTGAGACCTAAGTATGTTAAAAGATGATTTTTGCTATTTTCTGATGTGCATAAAGTGCCAGGAAAAACGTGAAAGCTTTTTTCGTGGACACGTTAAATTTGAGATCTCTACAATGCAACCAAACAGAGCTAATGAACAGGTAGTTCAACATGCAAGTCTGAAGTTCAAGACAATATCTGAAGACATGAAGGCGTAAGTTGTAAAGTAGGCCATAAGGCAGATCCCAGCCTAAAGGTAACTATAGAGAAGCTTATCATCTGGGACTTTCTCATGAACATTTCTGCAGCTCTGCTCACATCGCAGTCGGCCCTCAGAGTTCAAGGCACCAGACCACCTTTCAGGGCCCAGATACTGCCTTGTGTTGACCAGAATATATTCTTCTTGCTTCTTACCAGACCCCCAAAATGATGGATACTGACCTTTTTCCCTATGAGAAAATAAGCTAAGCTTGGAGCCCTGGAGGCCTGGGACCTCTGTGGGAATTCAGGAAAGTCTGCTGACCATAGCCTGGGGATCTGGATCGGGTCTCCAGTAGATGAGAGGGAAGTACGTTGCCCAGAGGAGGAAGGAGGCAGCTTCTCTGAGACTCAGTGTCGGAGGCTGTTCTGGAACAGGAGCCTCATCCCACCCACAGGGCTCGTGTCCCAAGTGCTCCTCTCCCTGACCTTACACCTCGGGGAGCCTCTGTCCAGGTGTCATGAACCCCTGGAGACCTTCCCTGGCCACTGTGTGCACTGTCCCCACACACCCTCCTAGCACTCTCTGTCCCTTTTTTCTGTTACTTCCTGCTGCCAACCTCAGCCTGGACTCCTACAGCACAGAGGGAAGACCAGGGTTCCTGTGTACTATTTATAGAGAGATTTATTGTTACTCTCCCTCACTAGATTTTATGCCTTTTTAAAACAGGGATTTGGGCCTACGCTTTTTCTTTCTTCATTCTTCATACAACTAACTCACAGGAGGGAATCGATAAGTATGTGTTCAGTGATTAATTTGTCATATTCCTTTGAAGAATATTGAAGATGACAGTTGTTAGGGTTCAAGAAGAATGTCTTAACTTTTGAAGATTTAAATTTTTAATAACTGTTGTATACATATTAAACTATAAAACATATGTTAGGTGGAAAAATGAAAGAATAACCATGTAGCACTAATTAGGTTAAGAAATGGAACACTAGAGGCGCTTCAAAGCCTCTTGTGAACCCCTTCCTTTATCTGACGCATCACTACCACAAAGTTTTATGCCTGTCATCTGCTTGCTTTTCTTTACAAGTTGACATGTCGTATCAGCTTGTTTCTTTGGCTCAGTATTTTTTTTAATCTTTATTGGTACATTAAATATACACATCATGACTGCACTCCATAATGGGGATTTGTACCAGTATAAGACACAACTTAATTCTCATTTTTTCCCATAGCCCTACCCACCCTACCATACCCCCATATACATAAAATTTGTTTCCTTACTTTTTTGTTACAATCTCAACATTGTCCCCTTTCATGTTATTTTACATTGAGCATTTTCTATTTCACAATATATAACATACAATGCTAGGACTCATTTACATCTTCATTTTCTCATACCAGAGAAAAGATGCGATATGTATCTATCTGTGACCTATTTATTTCACTTATGAGGATATCCTCAAGGTATGTCCATTTAAGTAGAAATGATTCAAACTTATCATTTTTTATGG
>PVIR01017123.1:0-23776 GCA_004026965.1 Petromus typicus
CTGAGATGGAAACGCCTCCCAGGCATGGCTGGGTAACAGCATCAAGGAGAGGAGACACCATGCATATGAAGCAGATTTATGTCATCCCTTCAATATTTCAGTATCTCTGAGTGTACATCTGTACACACACACACAAACATGCATACACACTCATCCGTGAATGCAGCTTAGCTCTGGGATTGGCAAGTCTGCCTGTTCTGAAGGGACAGAGCTTTGTCCTTGGAAAAGGACAAAGAGAGCTACCAAGACACTTCCTGGTCACTGGGACTGTGGCCTTCTTTAAATCTTGTTGCAACTGGATTTCAAACTTGACTATTATTTAAGTGGACCAGCTTCAACTTGTTTTCCTTCCTGTAATTAAAATGCATTCAGATGATAAAAGCTAGTAAATACTTTTGTAAAGATAAGCAGAGTTGTCTTATATTACCTAAATTTATTTTTCACTGAGTAAAAATATTTCTAGTCAAAACACATAAACTTTTCTTAGAATGATATTTTAAAGTTTTCCTAAACAGGAAAATCTTTGATACCATCACTAAATTAAAAACCCAAGTCATCTCTATTACTTTCAAAAACAATTTGAAGTGGCCCATAAAATAAAAATATACTTATTAAAGCTGAACCTTAGAGCTAGCCTAGTTCAGTACAGGGACAACGCGTGCCTATCATGGGTGAGGCCTCTGGATCAATACCCAGCAAAACAAAACAGAAACAAAAACACAAGATAATTAAATAAATTAAAAATTAAATATCTTTTATAGTTTAAAAATGATTTTAAACATATACCAATAAGAAATACAAATACGTGATGAAAGAAAAATTATCTATGGAATAAATTATAGTTTGATTTTCACATTTGTTTCATTTCAGATATATTAAAATCACTATCACAGTGCAACAACAAAGCAGGATAAAATACATTCAGTAGTATATTTAAAAAATCTGCAAACTTTATCTGAGGCATGCAAAGATGACTCAGAATTAATAAATCTTCAAAGTAATCTATCATTTTTCAGACTAAAAGAGAAAATATTATATTGCTACAGCAGTTGAGAAAATAGTCAACATTTCCAATATTTGCTAGTGATGAATATGTTTATTTTGTTAAGGGACGTTGCCTTAAAATTTATAGCAAATGTGCCAGATAGCGAAATCTTAAAAGAATCTCATCAAAATTAGACATGTGACCGGGCGTGGTGGCTCACACCTGTAATCCCAGCACTTAGGGGGCAGAGGCTGGAGGATTGCTGTGAGTTAAAGGCTGAGTTTAGGGCCAGTCTGAACTGTAAAAGAAGATCTTGTCTCAAAAAAAAAAAAAAAAAAAAGACATGCGATGCCCTTTTCATCACTTCTATAATTTAACATCACTTGGAAATGGTAGCTCACGTGAAAGTTGTACAGCCAGACAAAATGTCTATAGAGAAAATCCAGTGAAACCCAGGTGTGAACTACAACTGTGACTAAGGAGTTCAACAGCTCCTGTTGGAGTGGGATAGATCATTTATAAGTTCAAGAAGATAAAGATGCTGGGCAAAAATCCTAAGTATTTTGAAACTAGATATCATAATACTAGATTACCATAGTTAGAAGAAGAAATCAAAGAGAAATTAGAACATATTTTATCCTAAATCAAAATAAAAGTACAACATATTATTGAAGGGATGAAGCATAAAAGTAGTAGTTAGAGGCCCAGGGATTTAGCTCAGTGGTTTCCGGTGCCTGCCTTGCAAGCACAAGTTCCGGGGTTCAAGCCCCGGTAAACACATATAACATAAAACCCACAATGCTGGATGTGGTGACTTACGCCCACCATCAGTGTTGCCAGTACCACATACCACAATGCCGGATGTGGTGGCTCACACCTGTAATCCCAGCACTCCAGAGGCAGAGGCAGGAGGACTGCTAAATTTAAGGCTGAGTTCAGGACCAGCTAGTCGAATTCAGTTTTAAAATAAAGTAGATTCATATTATGAACACAAGATTAGAAATAAATATTGTGTAACAAAATGTTAAACAGTAATGAAGTCTGCTAAAATTACACATGGTTTATACTTTGCTCTTTTGTGTATGTGTGTGTGTGTGTGTGTGTGTGTGTGTGTGTGTGTGTGTGTGGATAAAGCCCTACAGACCAAACCCAGGGCCTTTGCTCTGAGGTGCGTCCCCACACATTCCTTTTTAGTTTTTATTTTGAGACAGGGTCTGGTTTAGTCACTAGGTTGTCTAGGCCAGCCTTGAAGTTAGGATCCTCCTGCCTCAGCCTGCCAAAGTGTGCACTGCAATACCCCATTGATTTTCTTATCTACATTTACAATGTTTCTACAGTAACAAGATAATTTTTCAAACAGAAAAAGTCTTTATAAACATCTAAAAGACTAAGTGTATTATGTGTCTTCAATAAATTAGTTGAGAACTTAAAAATAAATCTAATTAAGCTTCTAGAAGCAGTAGGACCAACACATATCAGGTGATACGGCTGTATTTGTCTGGGTAAAGGGTGTTGAACAATTCAGCTCCAAGAACATTTACCTATTGTTCTGTAAATTTTAGTGCTGTTAGTATTATTTACATAACATAACATAATGGAGAATTACAGAAGGATGGAAGGATTCCCTGAATACTCACTATGAGTTTATAAGGTAAAATAGCTTCTTTAGTTCCTTAAGTTTTGTTTTGTTTGTTTGTTGTTGCTGGGGATCGAATCCAGGGCCTGGCTGTGCTCAGCATATACTCTCCCAGTGAGCCTAACAGTTGGCACATATTGATTGCTTGAGATCCGTCTGTATGATGTACCAATAAGTCAGGGTAAGGAGCATTTTCTTTTCCTTCTGCTTTTGAGCTCTGCCATACATAGTTCTGAACTGCTGTTATTCTCAGGTGCCAAGTACCATTCACGTGCTCCGGATTTCCATTTGCAGGCACAGGGATAGACATTCTGTTTGCAAATACAGAAGCTTACTGTGTACTTTAGCCTGAAGAAGTCTGTGGCTAGAATGGCCAGAGAAAGGGCCAGAAGTGTCATTTAAACTTAGAGCCTGTGGAGGATCCTAGTTGAGTTTTTGACCTTGTCCTATTAGCGTGGATGAGTTTATCATGCTTCATTAATGCACACACTTCTGCGTTAGGTCACATGGTGTCAAGCTCTTCTTTCTAATGACCGGCAACATATGACTTCTTGAGGGTGTTCCTGCATGGGGAGAAAAGGGGTCATGTAGGCTGAGGCTGACACTCAGTGGTTCTACCAGGTCGCTTAAATGTGAGTCATGTGACCTAGAGGGTCATGCTGTTCATGAGGCCAACCACAAGTTCAGGGGCCATTGCTGACTGTTCTGAGGTGGCCCTGCCCAGCACCTCAAGACACAGATGGAAGGAGAGCATCTCTCAGGCCCCTCCTGGCACCAGTCCCAGGCCCATGCCATCTTCGACTCCTCTGAGAAGCTGCTGGGACTCACCCTTAATCTATAAGGAGAGTCCTCAGGTATCCAGGTAGGTATACTGGAATAGGACTCCTGCAAGGTTACATCCTGTCTTTCTCCTGGGTGCCCCAGCCCCTGGCAGCAGCAGTGACCTCTTCTGGCTCTCCTACATCCTGAATTTTAAAACAATGAAGGTGCCAGAGCACATGCTTAGCTTGCTTGAGGCCCTGGATTCATTCCCTAGCACCAACACAAACCAAATCTAAACAAACCAAAAACCTGAGTTCTTATTCTGTCTGAAAGATCAGAAAATAGTACAATCCTAAATTCTGGTGCTTCTTCCTTTCTGAGACCAAAGTAATAAGAGTAAAATATGAAATTAAATGAAAAAATATACCACCACAGGATGTTTGCCTGACCTTGAACATCCACAAAGCCACAGCTCTCAAGGGCTCTTGAGATACAAGTTTTCAAAGATCATGCACAGACCCCCAGTGAATTAGTGTGGTGACTGAGAATCAAAGCCCCTTGATCTAGAGCTCCCTGGTGTAGGAAAAAGGTCAACCCAGCGCTCAACTTCAGATATACCCAACTATACCCTGCACACATAGAAGCATAAACCAGAGGGACCTGTCCCTCATGCCTTGCCTCCCTGCTCTCCAGACACTATCAGATCTCTCTTCAACACCTTATCTGACATTCACACAGCTCTTCCTGCTCCACCCCACCCATCACAAGGAGATGAAATCTTTGCAGTGTTTACAGACACAGGTTTTATTCAAATTTCTCACTCTCTTAAATCTACAGCAGGAAATACATTTCATGCATTGCTGTACACTCAATTTTTATTTAAAAAAATGGGAGGGGCTCAAACCCAAACAATAGCTGCTGAAGAGAAAATAGCTGCAGCTTACTTTACTGAGTTAGCACCAAATGTCATGCACCCTGGGTGGACACCATGTAGAAATCCTGTTTTGGCTACTGAGGGCAATAGCGTTTATAAATGAACATGGTACAGTTAATTGGTGGGTTTTCCTGAGGACCTCAGTGATTTCCTGCCCCCCTGGGCTTCAGGGTTTTTCTTAAGCAACAGTGACTTTCCATTCCATCATTTTCTTCCTGCCAACTCCAGTGTGGACTGCCCTGACAAATTCTGCCTTGACAAATTACCCTTTCAGCTCAATTGTCTAGGCCGGCAGAACTCAGGGGTGTGCAGGAAATGCCAGGAGTCTCCTCAGTGGAGGACTAGGACTTAGTTTGTTTGACAGAAATTATAACAGAATATAGGCAGGCAGTTGTTGGGTAGTTGTCCTGGCAAAATGGGGTTTTTTTGGGTAAGGTTGCAATGGGCTAAGCCAAGCCTGGTGGCACATACTTAGAATCCCAGCACTCCAGAGGCAAAGGCAAGGGAATTACTATTAGTTCATAGCCAACCTAGACATGTAGTGAGTTCCAGACCAGACTAGAATAGTGACACTCTGTCTCAAAACAAAAACACCAAAATAAATAAAAATAAAAACAGGAGTCTCTGTACTGGTGTCTGTTCAAACTGGTGAATTAGGGGTCATTTGTGATTCTAACTTATCTGCATTCAGGGCAATACTAGAGTCTCACTTTTTAAAGTGAAGCCCTAAGCTTTCATGGGGTTCACGGTAGAGTCTTGGTTCTGTAGAAAATTTTAGAGACTATTTCCCTTGCAAGGTTTTTACAGCTTTCCACTGTATTCCTTAGGGAAGGACCAGTTTAATGGATCTTCAGGAACTGGGAACTAGGTAGGGTCTTGAAAGGTTGTCAGGCCACCCTTCTTGCCTTTTCCAAGAAGACTTTAGATATATCTCTTTGGGATCCTTGCAAAGAATGAAAATGACCTGGGTGGGAAAATAGACTGCCATTAGGAATTGGAGAACTTCTTGCTTGTGCTTTATAGACAATTGCTTATTAATTAGTGAAGCTCCTTTTGTTTCTTTAAGATTACCACATAGGCACATAGCACCAGAAAGGCACCCTTGAAATCTGTATAGATATTTAGCTTGTTGCCTCTTCCTAATGTCAGTGTCTGAGTAAGAGCTCTGAGCTCTGCATTTCAAGCAGAGATTCCTAGGAGGAAGCAGTTTCACTTAAACAGCCTGTGTGAACTGACAGTTACATACCCAGATTTTCAGTATCTTTTGGATAAGCCTACTCCATCAGTGAACAGCATCTCTCTTGGAAGGGCAGGTCACTGATGTCTGCCCTGCTTGCACACGTTATGGAGGCCGCTTGTTCATAAGCATGACTGGTCTCTGAGCCTGTAGTAATCAGGGAGGCAGAATAAGAGAAGTGCAAGTAACCTTACTATGTGTATCTTTTAAAGTAGGCCCATTGTGTGGGTAATCTTGCTAAGGCTATGGTTCTCAGGCTCTCAATAATTTATCTCACATCATTTTTACCTATAAGAATCTTAGGGGGATCTAAGAAGCATGGTCTGGCATATTTCCAACAGATAAACTCTGTTTAGCTCTTTGCCAGATTTTGAGAATTTTCTCCAGTTGGCTGGTAAACCTCTTTCTAGTTAGACAGTAGAACATTGTGGGACAATTTAAAACTTAAAAAAAATTGGATTGCTGCCCCCAAATGTAAAGACTCAACCCAAAACTGGACATCTGAAAAGAACAGACATTTATGAAATAAAAAAGTAGAAAAAGCAGATAGACATATGAAGAAATGTTCAACATCTCTGGCTATTTGAGAGATACAAATGCAAACAATGCTGAGATCCTTCCTAACTCCAGAAAGAATGGCGGCTATCAAGAAATCAACCAATAACAGACACTGGAGGGATTGTGGAGGAAAAGGAGCGCTTCTTCACTGTGGGTGGGAGTGTAGACTGGTGCAACCACAGTGGAAATCAGTGTGGAGGTTCCTCAAAAAAATCAGGATTAGAGATCCCTTTTGACCCAGATATACCCCTCTTGGTTATCTTCTTAAAAGAATTAAAAGCATCATACTGCAGTAACATATGCACACCTATGTTTATAGAGACACAGTTTGTAATAGCTAAATCTTGGAAACAGCCCAAATGCCTGTCAACTGGTGAGTGGACAAAGAAGATGTGTGTGTGTGTGTGTGTGTGTGTGTGTGTGTGTGTGTGTGTGTGTGTGTTTAAGAAAATGGTATACTACTCAGCCATAAAGAGTGATAAACTACCAATAGCATATTTCACAGATCTAGAGAAAAAAATCCAAACATTCATCTGAAACCACAAAAGACCTAGCATAGCAAAAGCAATTCTAAGCAACAGGGACATGGTGGGGGTATTACAATCCCAAATCTGAAACTATACTATAAAGCCATTGTGATAAAAAAACTCCATAGTCCTGGAAAAATAATAGACCTGAGGATCAATGGAGTAGATTAGAAGATCCAGAAACTACTCCAGATACACTGAGCCACCTCATCTTTGAAAAAGGAGCCAAGAATCTTTAATGGAGGAAAGATAGCCTCTTTAACAAATGGTGCTGGAAAAACTGGGCTTTAACTTGCCAAACACTAAAGTTAGACCTATCTTTTTCACCATATACCAGGCTAAAATCAAAGTGGATAAGAGACCTAAATATTCAAGAGACAGAAATCACAATCTTAAATATCTATGCTCCAAATTCTAATGCACCCAACTATATAAAACAAATATTAATGGACTTGAAAAACCAGATAAACTCCAATACAGTAATAGTAAGGGGCCTCAATACCCCACTGTCACAAAGAGACAGATTGGACAAAAAGTCAATAAGGAAATCCTTGAGCTCAACCAGACTCTTCAGCAAATGGACTTAATAGATGCCTACAGAGTATGTCACCCCACAAAGTCAGAATTTACATTCTTCTCAGCTGCTCATGGATCATTCTCCAAAATAGACCATGTGCTCATTCATAGAACAGGTTTAAGCAAATATAAAGGGATTGAAGTTATCCCTTGTATACTGTTGGACCATAATACCCTGAAATTGGAGCTGGATAGCAAAGGAAAGCCCAGGATCCTCACAAACACATGGAAACTGAACAACACTCTGCTGACCAACCAATGGGTCACAGAAGAAGTTAGAGAAGAAATTGAGCCATTCTTACAACTAAACCATAACCCCAGTACAACATATAGAAATTTATGGGACACAATGAAAGCAGTTCTATGAGGAAAATTCATAGCAGTGAAAGCCTACATCCAGAAAATGGAGCAAGCTCAAATAAACAATTTAATGCTGAACCTCAAGCAACTAGAAAGAGAAGAGCAAAACAAACCCAAAGCTCACACTAGGCAAGAAATTATAAGGATCAGGATAGAAATTAATGCAATAGAAATCAAGAGAATGGTTCAAAAAATCAATGAATCAAAAAGTTGGTTCTTTGAGAGGATAAACCAAATTGATAGACCCTTAGCCAACCTCATTAAACAAAGGAAGGAAAAGACCCATATTTATGCTATTAGGAATGAGAACGGAGAAATTACTACTGACCCAGAGGAAGTCCAGAGGATAATAAACACCTACTTTGAAAATTTATACTTCAATAAAATAGAAAATGTAGAAGAAATGGATAGATTTCTAGACACATATGAACTCCCAAAGCTGAATAAAGAAGATAAAGAAATGTTAAATGCCCCAATAACAATCTGTGAAATTGAAAATGTAATTAAAAACTTGCCAACAAAGAAAAGCCCTGGAAATGATGGTTTTACTGCTGAATTCTATAAAACTTTTAAAGAAGAGTTAGTGCCTCTACTTCTGAAACTCTTTAATGAAAGGGAAAGGGAAGCAGTACTCCCAAACTCATTCCTGGAAGCAACCATTACCCTGATTCCAAAAGCAGAGAAAGACCCAACCAAAAAAGAGAACTACAGGCCAATATCTCTACTGAATATCAATGCCAAAATCCTCAATAAGATCCTGGCAAACAGAATACAGAGAATTATCAAAAAGATGATACACCCTGACCAAATTGGATTCATCCCAGGGATGCAAGGATGGTTCAACATATGTAAATCAATAAATATTATACACTATATTAACAGGCTTAAGGACAAAAATCATATGGTCATCTCAATTGATGCAGAAAAGGTGTTTTACAAAATACAACACCCATTTATGTTCAAAACTCTACAGAAGATCGGAATAGATGGTCTGTATCTCAAACTAATAAAAGCTATCTATGAGAAACCTTCAACCAGTATCATATTAAATGGTCAAAAATTGAAACCTTTCACACTAAGATCAGGAACAAGACAAGGGTGTCCTCTCTCACCACTTCTGTTCAATATAGTTCTGGAAATATTAACCATAGCAATTAGGCAAGAGAAAGAAATAAAAGGAATAAAGATTGGAAAAGAAGAAGTTAAATTGTCATTATTTGCTGATGACATGATACTCTATCTAGAGGATCCTAAAAACTCAATTAAAAAACTGCTGGACCTATTCACCAATTTTAGCTGCATAGCTGGTTACAAGGTCAACGTTCAAAAATCAATAGCCTTTGTATACACAAACAGTAGACCCACTGAGATAGAAATTGGAGAGTCAGTCCCTTTCACAATAGCACCCCCAAAAATAAAATACCTAGGAATCAATCTAACAAAGGAGGTGAAAGACCTCTACTCTGAAAACTGTAGCACTCTGAAAAAGGAGATAGAAGATGATATCAAAAAATGGAAAGACATACCTTGCTCCTGGGTAGGAAGAACCAGTATTGTCCAAATGGCTATACTCCCAAAACTACTCTACACATTCAACACAATCCTGATTGAAATCCCAACAGCATATTTCACAGATCTAGAGAAAAAAATTCAAACTTTCATCTGGAACCACAAAAGACCTAGAATAGCGAAAGCAATTCTAAGCAGCAGGGACATGGCGGGGGGTATCACAACTCCGAACCTGAAACTATACTATAAAGCTACTGTGATAAAAACTGCATGGTACTGGCAAAGTAACAGACCCGAGGATCAATGGAGTAGATTAGAAGATACAGAAACTACTCCAGATACACTGAGCCACCTCAACTTTGACAAAGGAGCCAAAATCCTCAATGGAGGAAAGATAGCCTCTTTAACAAATGGTGCTGGAAAAACTGGGCTTTAACTTGCCAAAGGCTAAAACTAGATCTAACTCTTTCACCATGTACCAAGCTAAAATCAAAGTGGATAAGAGACCTAAATATTAAAACAGACACTCTAAACCTACTACAAAACAAGTTTGGTAAAAGTCTCAAAGACATTGGCTTAGGGAAAGACTTCATGAACAAAACTTCTATAGCACAGGAAATGGCAGAATAAATCAACAAATGGGACCTCATTCTTTTAAAAAGCTTCTGTGCAGCGAAGGAAACCACCAACAGAGCAAAAAGGCAACCAACAATGTGGGAAAATATCTTTACCAGCTGTTCCTCATACAAAGGGCTACTATCTAGAATATATAAAGAGCTCAAAAAAATCAGCCCACCCAAATTTAATGACCCAATTCAAAAATGGGCATCTGAAATGAACAGATATTTTTCAGAGGAAGAAGTAAGAGCAGCTAAGAAGCATATGAAGAAATGCTCAACATCATTAGTCATTCGAGAGATACAGATGAAAACAACACTGAGATTTCATCTCACTCCACATAGAATGGCTGCCATTTCAGAATCAGCCAATAGCAAATGTTGGCAAGGGTGCGGAGAAGAAGGAACCCTTCTCCACTGTTGGTGGGACTGTAGACTCGTACAACCCCTGTGGAGATCAGTTTGAAGATTCCTCAAAAAGCTAGGATTGGAGGTCCCATTTGACCCAGCCATTGCCCTGCTAGGTATATACACACAAGAATTAAAAGACTCATATCACAGTGATATATGTGTACCCATGTTTATAGCAGCCCAATTTGTGATTGCTACACCTTGGAAACAATCCAAGTGTCCATCAACTGGAGACTGGATAAAAAAGCTGTGGTTCTTCTACAGAATGGAGTATTACTCTGCCATAAAAAATGATGTTTGAATCATTTCTACTTAAATGACATACCTTGAACATATCCTCATAAATGAAATAAATAGGGCACAGATAGGTACACATCACATCTTTTCTCTGGTATGAGAAAATAAAGATGTAAATGAGTCCTAGAATTGTATGTTATATATTGTGAAATAGAAAATCCTCAGTGTAAAATAGGCAGAAGGGGGAAAATGATGAGATTGTAACAAAAAAGTAAGGAAACAAATTTTATGTATATGGGGGGCGGTAGGGTGGGTAGGAAAAAAAAAGAAACTAATTTCACTGGTGGCTGCTAGAAATTTTAACATTGCGTATGCTGCTCATACTATGAGCATACTTCAGCCAGGACTGATATAAAGTTAATACTTCCACAGTCTCATCTGCACAGAAACTTCATACTTCAGCCAGGACTGATATAAAGTTAATACTTCCACAGTCTCATCTGCACAGAAACTTGAATTCAATGAGAACTCTGTAAGTAACCGCGACAAGCCTTTCTTAAGGTACAAACAAGCAGAGATATTTTTAAAAATTTCAATGTCTTGGATTTACTTGACAAGTTCATGTTATACATTTAGGTCTATGAGTTAGCAAAGACTAACACGTGGGTCGTTTGGTCCTTGAAACTACTGAAAAAAAAAAAAAAGAAAATTTCCTTGATATTTGTAAGACTTAAGGTGTCCTTGCTGACTTTGGAAAAGATTCAATCCAATCAATCCCTTCTTCCATCTGGTTAAATACAACTCGATTAAATGAGAAGAAACTAAATTATTTAATAAGATGATCATGAATTAGAAATGACTTGATTATTTTTCCTTTTCTTTGTCCTTCCTGAGATTCTTTACATGCCATAAAAAAGGAAGATTTTCATCAAATTCTTCTCCAATTGCTGTTATGACAAGAATTTCCCTTTAGAACTAAGAAAGGTTCCCTTTGGTTACAAGTCACAAAGTGAAACTGCAGATACAACTAAGGTGAAATTCCCCCTTCCCCTCTGCCCACAGGAAAGAGGCTCATTTGAATGAAGCAGCTCTCTCAAAGGGTGAGAGCTGCATAGTTTTATGCTTTACGTGACAGATAACAGGGAAGATTTGATGCAGATCCTTATGTGTTTATGATCTCAGTAGAGAGGTTTTCCTAATGCTTCTGGTTCAATATGCAATCTGGAGATACAGTAGTCACTCATTCATCCGGGTCCTGGAAGACTTGGCAGCTGAGTTTACTATAGGTTTCTGCTTGAGGCATTGACTCTCCCTTTCCAAAATATACTATCCTGTAGTTTGTCTTGGTGCAAGAACAGAGTATGCGAAATACACTGTTGCCATCTTTGCTGGATATTACTCATTGTAAACAGTCTATTAAAATTTTCCGATATCTAAAAAAAAAAAGAGACCTAAATATTAAAACAGACACATTAAACCTATGGCAAAACAGGTTAGGTAAAATTCTTAAAGAGATTGGCTTAGGGAAACACTTCTTGACCAAAACCTCTATAGCATGAGAATTGGCAGAAAAAAATCAACAAGTGGGATCTCATTCTTTTAAAAAGCTTCTGCACAGCAAAGGAAACCACCAACAGAGCAAAAAGGCAACCAACAAAGTGGGAAAAAATCTTTACCAGGTGTTCCTCAGACAAAGGGCTACTATCTAGAATATATAAAGAGCTTAAAAAAATCAGCCCACTCAAATATAAAGATCCAATTCAAAAATGATGTGTAAATATTGCATCTTTTCTCTGGTATGATAAAATAAAGATGCAAATGAGTTGTAGAATGTATGTTATATATTGTGAAATAGAAAATACTCAAAGTGAAATGGGGTGAAAGGGGAAAAATAATGAGATTATAACAAAAAAGAAAGGAAACAAAGTTTATGTATATAGGGGTTGGGGTGGTAGGGTGGGTAGGGCTATGGGAAAAAATGAGAATTAAGTTGTGTCATATACTGGTACAAATTCTCGTTGTTGAGTGCAATCATGATGTGTATATGTAATGTACCAATACAGATTCAATAAGAGAAACACACACACACACACACACACACACACACACACACACACACAAAATGGGCATCTGAAATGAACAGATACTTTTCAGAGGAAGAAGTAAGAGCAGCTAAGAAGTATATGAAGAAATGCTTAACATCACTGGTCATTCGAAAGATGCAGATGAAAACAACACTGAGATTTTATCTCACTACACAAAGAATGGCTGTTATTTCAGAATTAGCCAGCAACAAATGTTGGTGAGGCTGCAGAGAAAAAGGAACCCTTCTCCACTGTTGGTGAGAGTGTAGACTCGTACAACCTCTGTTGAAATCAGTGTGGAGATTCCTCATAAAGCTAGGATTGGAGGTCCTATTTGACCCAGCCATTGCTCTGCTAGGTATATACACAAAAGAATTACAAGGTTCATATCATAGTGACATATGTGCACCTATTTTTATAGAAGCTAAGTTTGTGATTGCTAAATCTTGGAAACAATCAAAATGTCCATCAACTGGAGACTGGATAAAGAAGATACGGTTCTTTTATAGATGGAGTATTATTCTATCATAAAAAATGATAAGATTGAGTCATTCATACTCAAATGGATATATCTTCAGGGCATCCTCATAACTGAACTAAATAGGTCACAGATGTATAAATATCGTATCTTTTCTCTGGTATGAGAAAATGAAGATGTAATTGAGTTGTAGTATATATAGTAGATATTGTGAAGTAGAAAATATTTAAAAGGAAATAGGGTATGGGGGTAAATAACGAGGGGAAAAAAGAATGTAATAGTAATTTAAAAAAGGAAACAAAGCTTATTTTTATAAGGGGTGGAGGGTTACGGGACGGGGGAGGGGCAAAATGAGAATCAAGTCATGTCATATTCTGGTACAAACTCTCAATGTTGAAAGTAATGATAATGTGTATTCATAATGTACCAATAAAGATTTGAATTAAAAAAAGAGTGATAAACTAGAGACATTTATAGCTAACTGGCTGTACTCTGAGGTCATATTCTCTAAGGATATAAATAGGGTAAACATGTGTAAATACTGAATAGTTTCTCTGGTGTGAGAAATTGAAAGTGTAAATGAGGATCAAAATGTGTAACAGATAACGTGAAATAGGTAACAAAGGTCCAAAGGGGAAGTAGGGAGGAGGATGAGGGAAAGGAAAGAAAAATAAATGAGGAGAAAATGGAAACAAAGTTCATGTAAATAGAGAAGAGTAGTGGGATGGAAGGGAGGAAATGGGAAATGGGGGAAAAAGAAGAACCAAGAAATACTATGTACAGGTAAAAATTCCCAATGATGAATGTGATCATAATATATAACCAAAATGTACCAATAAACCTAATGAAAACAAAACCCAGTAAAACCATGGTTGAACATTTGACATTCATACTGACTTGTCAGAATTGGAGTAGAGAAGTTTTTACTAGGGTTGTCCTTGACCCCAGTTATGGCTATAACTCTAAGGTTTTTCCAGAGATGCCAAACAGAAGAAAGGCATCTATTGACCCATGAATCCAGGTTCACCCAGAGCTTTGACACAGAGATATCTGTGAACAGAGGCAGTGCATGCTGCTGGGGATCTCAGTAGTTTTCTTCAGATTGGGAAGTGAGGGTTCGGGCTGCTCTGGTCCCTTCCTGGGATCAGGGACAGTCAACTCTCCAGTGCTTTGAACAACAGGAACTTCGTCCAGTTGACACGTGGAGCAGGCCCGAATGATGGCTTGGTACAGTCATGTGCCCAGTGTCCAGTTTTCTTGAAGGCCTTCATTGGCCCTGTGTTTCCCACGGGCAGCTTGGGGCTGCTCAAAGCATCACGGTTGTTGTGTAGCTTCTTTAGAAGTGGTTCATTACCTCAGTGGTAATATGTTCTGGGTCTAACACCCTCTGGAGTTAGATGCCCAATTCATCTGGTCTAGAACAAAAAAACTGAATGAAATGAGAAAAAAACAGTGTCAAAATTTATTTGAAAAAGCATTAGTGAAGAGTGAGGGAGAAATTGGTTCTACAGTGTGCTTTTGGGCCAAGTGAAGGGCGAAAATAAAAATAAAAGTCCACCCTGAACAAAACAGTGTGGGCTACTGTGGAGAAAGTCACACAGCAAGTTCTTCTTGGAACTGTGTCCTTTTATACTGTCCAAATTTCCAGCAAAGCCACATGAGAATGTCTATACACAGTCCTGAGATGTGGTGCAGGAATTCCATGCCTCAAGTGGATGTCAGGTCTAGGCCTGTGAAGATCTCAGATTCTGGGAGAAGTCACATGCAGGGCTTTGGGAACTGTTCTCATATGCGTGAGATTTTGTGGTCAGCAGATCACATCTATTTCCCCAGGCACTTTTGCCAGGTCCAAAGTCCTAATCTCCCACGTAACCCACACTCGGTTTGTTCCAGAAATGTGAACCTAGATTACTCTTCAGTGCAACCCATTTCTTAACCAAATAGGTGTTCTAAAGTAAAGCAGTTTATTTCATTTTGTGTTTTATTTTTTGAGAAAGGCCAATAAAGATAAAAAGGCTTCAGAAGATTTTTAGATAATACTGAATATGACAACTGCCTTTTATGAACCAGACAGAAGCCGTGGTATCATGAAGAAAAACAGGTGTGCCAACAATGTATCCACGCTTTGGGAACTTGTACAGGCTAATTTTTTTCTCTCTCTTTCTCTGTTCTTTCCTCCCTTCCCCGCCTTCCCCTTCTCCTTTCCTTTCAATTTCATGTCCTCTCTTCTTTAACCGGATCTCCCTGTGTCATGTTACTTAGTAACACATTTTTAAAAGATCTATAAACAAGAGATGGGTGTGGTGGCACACACCTGTAATCCCAGCACTCAAAAGGCTGAGGCAGGAGGATCACTGTGAGTTCCAAACCAGCCTGGGCTTCATAATAAGTTTAAGGCCAGTTTAAACTACATAGCAAGACCCTGTCTCATAAAAGGTGTGTGTGTGTGTGTGTGTGTGTGTGTGTGTGTGTGTGTGTGTGTGTGGTCTCACCATGCTACTCAGCTGGCTGACTCTGTACACTTGAGCTCAGCAGGGACTGCAAGTGTGCACCGCTGCTCCGCTGGTTACCCTTATGATGCACGGAAATCCCCAGGGCAGGTAGCAAATGTCTTCAAACTACCCACAGCTGCGATGCCCACCTCCCCTGATAGACTTCTGACAATAAAACACTTTAATTGTTTTGGGACTACAAAAAGCACAGCAAGGAGCAATGCGATTTTCCTAGTGAAGAAGGTCTGGCAAATGCTGATGTCAACATGCAATTTACCCTAAGTAACTCTGTGACTTTGTCCTAGGCGCTCTCCTCCACACACTGCTTTAAGTGTTCTGAGCACTGGGCCTCAGCAGCCTCCTCCAACATCCCTCCCGGGCCTCTGGGTGTGGCCGGCCCCACAGCAGAGTGTTTGCCTTGTGAGCTCCAGGCTCTGGGTTTGGCCAACTCCGGAAAAACAAAGTTACTACAGAGAAAGCCTCAGCCGGCCCCCATCCCTTCCCGCGGGGCCCCCATCCCTTCCCTCAGGGCCCCCATCCCTTCCCTCAGAGCGGCTTCACCTTTGCGTGCTTCCTTTCAGTTCCTCCTCTTCTTTCGGGTCTGCCCTGGGAGGTGCCCTTTCCTCACATCCCCTGCTGCTTCCAGTCCCGCTGCTCTGGAAGTGTGTGCTGCTGCGACCTGAAGGAATCCGTCTTTGGTACAGCATCGAGTCTGTACCGCAGCTGCAACTGAAGCTGCTTCTTCCATTGTGCAGATGTGGCTCGTGTGAGGCTGCGGACTTGGGGAGGTTAATCCCCCTGCACTGTCCAAGTGGGCCTTAGGCTGGTGGCGGCAGTTACCGAAAACAGGGGCTTCAAAGATGTGGAAAGGAGTCAGAGCCGTGGAACGCAGATGGCCACCAGCAGAAAACGCAGGAACACAGAGAACAGCCGCAGGTCCTTCCTGGCGCTCTTGAGAGGACCCAGCATGGCTAACTCCTCCACTTCTGCACTGAGAAACTGAGTTAGGTGCCCGACCTCCGGAACTGTTAAGATATAGGCTTGATATTTAAACAGTGCCTCTTCTTTTCTTTCATTTGTAGTTCGTAACTAATCTCAGATTTCTATTTACTAATGTTGCTTGAGACTCCAGCTTCTTGAATCTGAAGTGTTTTGAAAACTCTCCGCTCATAACACTTTGACTTTCCCCCACACCTGTTCTCCTGAAATACCCGCGAGCACAAGGGACTTTGTCACCCCGGGTCCTGTCTCGAGCTTCCTGCACTTTAAAATCTTTTTTCTTTGTTGCAGCTTTCCTCAAACATACTCTTAAATATACTAAATCCTTTTTGCTGTGTCTGCCTTTGAAATCTCCCCCCCTTGACAGGTTATTGAACTTTTAAATTGACTATGTTTTACTTCCAAAAGTACTATTTGGTACTTTTTCAAATCTGCATCAATCTCTTTTTCAACTGCCCTTTAAAAATAATGTCTTTTTTGAGACTTGATTTATTAATTTATATTCTAATTGATTTTCACTCACTGTTTCCATGCATTTTTTGCCACTTTTCATTTTGAGCTTGTGTATGGGGTGGGGTGGGAGCTTGCTTCCTTTTGAGATCTATGTGGCTTGTGTTAAATAAGATTACTAGGCTAGGATGTAGTTCAGGGTTAGAACACTTGTATGTGCAAAACCCTAGATTCAATCTCTAGCACTGTAAGAAATAAAACACAATAAAAATCGCACATCTCTATTCCCAGAACACTTGAGAGATGAGGCAGGAGGATAGTGAGTTTGAGGAAGACTGAAGACATCTCAAACAAACATCGTAGGAAGCTCCTGCCTCTATAGGTAAGGTTATAAACTAAAATGAACTCACTGATGCTAAAGTTCCACTTTGAGTTGTTATATAATCATTAAGAAATCAGGAGAGATTCCCAAACAGGCCAATAATAAACCGTTTTTTGTTTTTTGAGACAGGGTTTTGCTATGTAGTTCAGGCTGTCTTAAATTCATTATGTAGCCCCAGCTGGCCTCGAACCCATGACAGTCCTCCTGCCTCACCCTCCTGAGTGCTGGGATTATAGGCATGAACCATGCCTGGGGAGATCTTCAAATTAATTGTAATTTTGTATTTTGACAGTTGTGAAAGTTCTGCGAGGCCAGTTTGACAATGAATTTCTTCCTTTCTTTTTTAGCAGCAAAGCGTCTATTGGTCCACTTTAGGCATACCTAATGATGACACTCGCTGTAGGGAATCTGCACCTTGAATGATACATCCTGTCTCTTTTTTTCCCATGCCCTTTCCCTGAAGACCGTACCTCTACCTGTGTACAAAAGCTTGTTTCCGTATTTTCTTTCTATTTTCTCTTTTCTTCCCATTGTCCTTTCCTTTCCTTCCCATCTCCCTCCCTCTTTCCTTGTTTCCCTCTTTTTTCTTTTCTGATTCAGGGTCTCGCAGTATAGTTCAGGCTGGTCTTGTATTCACTATGGGAGCCCAGGCTGGCCTCGAAATCTTGGGAATCTTCCTGCCTCAGCCTTCAGAGTGCTAGCGTTACAGGTGTGCCACACCATGTCTGCTTCTGGAAACCAGTTTCATGGCTTGGGGACACTGAGATAATGTAAATACCAGCTCTACCTCTACTGTAAGAGCAGCTCACAGTTTTGAGTCTGCAGGGAAACTTTTCTTTTTACTGAGTGCCCAGAGGAGGTGAACTTTCCACAGCCTCAGTCAGTGGGTGAGTCTGTCCTGGAGCAGTCTTTGAACTCAGTGTTGCCTTTGGACTGTGTTCTTGGTTCCAAGAACTTTCCAGTGAAGACTCAAGGTCTTGTACTCCAGCACTGAGGACACTGCATCCCCAGTCCCAGGCAGCCACAACATCACTTGGACAACTATGGCATCAATTTCCTACCTTTTCCCTTCCTTTCTTACTTCTGTTTAAAGATTGACCTTGTGTAAAAAGCCATTTTATTTTAACACTCCGAGGGGTTTTAAGCTGTGTCAATCACCTCTATTGCCAGAAATAGTAACTACCACGGATCAAATACACTCAGACCCAGTTGTCACTGTTACCAATTCTTGACCCCAATTTGGTCCTTTTCCCCTTTCAGAACTGTGGAACCCATAACAAGACCAGTGGTGACTGAGCAGTACACTTTTCATTCTTGGCAAAGAAGAGGGATGAGAGTTTATAGATGCAGAGTAAAAAAATATGAAGGGGAGGGATAGGATGGTAAAAGAGAGGAATATTCCTCTTTTCTAGAAATGGGTGGAGATTGTCCAGGAATTTGATTGCTACTTCATTTTGCTTTATTTATGACTCTTTCCAGTTATCATCATTGGGACTGTCCCATGCTGGGGGGGTGTCATTCAGTACGCTGATGCAATATAATGAGGTTAGAGGTGGCCTGGTAGTCAGTCTGGCAACCGCCTTAGATCTAGCCAGTTTCAACTGGCCTAGCAGAGAGGGACCTCTGCCTACAGGCTTCCTGTCCTCAAAGACAAACAAGGTTAGGGTGGAGTAGAAATTCATCTAGGTCACCTCAGCAGTACAAGATTAAGGTGAGGCACATCACTAATCTGGTTGTGACATCAAAGGGTAATTATTTTCCTGTGAACTTCATTATTTCCATATATAAAATTGGGACAGGCTGAGAATGCAGCTCAGTGGTCAAGTGAGTGTGTCCAGGGTCTCTAGGACATATACACACAACCACACAAATATATACAGACACGCACGCACACACACACTACATGCATGGGAGCAATAATACTGTACTGTTCCTGTTTTACCCCATTATCTTAGTAAAGATTAAATAAACACCACATTAAGCTGGGTGTGGTAGTGCACACCTATGATCTCAGTACTCTGAAGGTTGAGGCAGAAGCTTAGACTACATAGTGAGACAATCTAAAAGAAAAAAACAATCCAAAGCAAAAACAAACACTGTATACAAAAGGCTTAGTATACAGAGTGCTGGCCTGTATAGTACCTGCTACTCTCCCACTGAAGCAAAGTAATGAAACATTTCTGAGCTCCCCTCCTCAGTTCTGGAGTCCCATTCCTGACTGTCTTGTTGCCTTGCCATCTGAGTCACCCTAAGGTAAGTCCCCAAACCCATGCAGTGCAGAAGCCTCTCCGAGAGCTGAACATGAACCACTTGAACTCTTTACTTGAGGGTGGTGGTGCAGGATAAGCGCATGCGTGACACAGGGCCACCATTTGGTTTTCACTGAATCCAAGTGTGGAGAGGTGGTGAGCCCTTAGCCAGCAGGACTGGGCCTTTCTCACACTGGCGCAGCACATGCCCAGCAGGCCCTTCTCGTGTGAGTGAAACCAGGCAGGAGATGTGCTCCTCACTGTGTCATGGCCCAGCCTGGAAGACAAGACTCCATGTGCAGCCAAGAAGTCAGAGCCCAAGCGTTTTATGTTTTAGCAGTTTGCTGTGAATGCCTGAGAATGAGGACCTTGACTCCATCTTTTTTACATTTCCCCAGTGTGCAGAACAGGCCCTGCACAGAAGACCTGTCAGGTATGCGGAATTCCTGACTCAAGGGCCACCCAGAGGTGGGTGGAAAAGCTCAGGGGAGAACTGAGTCACTCTGGCTGTTGGTGAGAAAGCCCTGGCTTTGTTCCTGCACTAGGAGCTAGTGAAGAATGAGGGCAGAGCCTGTGAAAGAACTAATTATTCTTTCCCTATTTTGCATCAGTCTTGCATTAGATATTTACATTTCAATAGAGGAAAACACAGAATTGGATGGTACAGATTCTTCCACCCATGTTGGCCCAAGTTTGTCTTGGGCATTAGGAAGGATCACTCCCAAAGCTCAGATCAAGTCATCCGGTCATAGATCGGAAGTATATGAAGAGCTGGCAATATCCCTCAGTTTCTGTGTGTGTATCTTTTCATTTGTTAGATTTAAATCTTTATTGGTACATTATATATACACATCATCATCGCACTCAACATTGAAAGTTTGTACCAGTATGTGACACTACTTGATTCTCATTTTTTCCCCTTCCCCTACCCACCCTACAACCCCCACCCGCTAAATACATAAGCTTTTCTTAAATTACTGTCACATTCTTTTTCCCCTCATTATTTACCCCTACATCCTATTTCCTATTTTTTATTTCACAATATCTACCAATATATACCCTAGAGCTCATTTACATCTTCATTTTCTCATACCAGAGAAAAGATGCAATATTTACACATTTGTGACCTATTTATTTCACTTTTGAGGATGTCCTGAAGATAAATCCATTTGAGTGTAAATGACTCAATCTTATCATTTTTATGGCAGAATAATACTCCATTCTATAAAAGAACTACATCTTCTTTATCCATTCTCCAGTTGATAGACATTTTGGTTGTTTCCAAGATTTAGCAATCACAAACTGAGCTGCTATAAACATGGGTGCACATATGTTGCTAATATGAATCTTGTAATTCTTTTGTGTATATACCTAGCAGAGCAATGGCTGAGTCAAATGGGCCCTCTAATCTCTCAGTCTCCACACTGATTTCAACAGAGGTTGTACGAGTCTACACTCTCACCAACAGTGGAGAAGGGTGTGTCTTTTTGGACAGTTTCTCATTCTTTTTTTTCTTTTTCAGACAGGGTTGTAGCTCAGGCTGGCCTTGCACTTCCTCTGTAGCCCAGGCTGGCCTCAAACTCTTGGCAATCCTATTTCAGCCACTCAGGTGCTCGGGTTACAGACTGCACTACCACACCCGCCAATCTTCTCCTCCTTGTGACAGATCCTGAGTGTTTCTTCTCAGTCATTCCCCATCTTCACAGGTATGGATGACACTATGGGAACCTGCTTTGCAGTTATGCAAAGGTCAAAGAATAAAGTCAAGAATGAGAGGAGGATGTCAGGAGAGGTTTTATTGGAAATAAGGAGAAGAACTAGTCAGGGATTTCCGGGAAGGACCCTGCATGGGTGAGGGCATGGCTCCTCGACCTGGAGCACAGGAGCTGCTCAACTGATTGGTGGCACCTGTCACAGGTGGCACTCTAGATTTAAAATGGGCACATAGAACTCAGGCTCCTGGGTTCTCCAACATGCAGGGTTCAAAGGAAACTGGGATCTTAGAAAAAAAAAAAACTTGTTGATTTACATTATATTTTCCCCAGAACTCATGAACTTAGTAGGGAGTGGCCGTACCTCTCTTGGCTAGGGAGTGGGCTGCATTGTGTGCTGCCTCAGGAAGCTCCTTGCAGATAAGTTCCTCATAATTCAGGAGCTTAGTAGGGAGGGGCTGCACCTCCCTTTAGCAGGGAGCCAGCTGTGTCCCATAATACCAAGGAAGTTCACATTTGGTCTAAAGTTCTAGTTTACTGTCTAATCTTAATTCTTACCAATATGGCTGGTCTCTCAACTCTGTCTCAAGCCCTTCCCTTCTGTCTTGCCCAAAACGTAACTAAGTAAACTATTTTCTATGCTTACATGTCTTTTTGGATACTGAGGATCAAGCCCAGGATCTCAAGCATTCTAGACAAACACTGTACTCTGAATTACATGACCAGTCCCTTTTATTTTTTATTTTTTTCTATTTTATTTTTGAGACAGGATCTAAGGTGCCAGAACTTGCTTCTGACTTTCAGTTCTTCTGCCTTAGCCTCCTGAGTAGCTGGGATTACTGATGTGTGCTACCACGCCCAGCACATGTTCACTATTAAAAATAAATTTTATTTTATTCTATCTGATTTCTCCTTCAAGGCCCCTTCTCTCCCTATATACAGAAGCTCTATTTCTTTCTTTCTTTTTTTTGAGACAGGGTCTCACTTTGTAGTTCAGGCTGGCCCTGAGCTCAGCCTCTAATTCACATCACAGAAATCCTCCTGCCTCTGCCTCCTGAGTGCTGGGATTACAGGCATGAGCCATCACGCCTGGCACTGTGGTGTGGGGTACTGATTGCTGGTGGGTGTGAATCTCCACACCCAGTATTTTATGTGGTTACCGGGGATCAAACCTGGGTCCTTGCACTTGCGAGACAGGCACCAGAAGCACTGAGCTAAATCCCCGGGCCCAGAAGCTCTATTTCTGTTTTATCCTTCTATTTTAACTTTTTTCCCTTCCTCCCTCCTTTCCTGTTCCCTTCCCATTTGAATACTTTCCTACCATTTTTCAACATCCATTACACATTTCATCCTTCTTTTCACTTTCAGTTTCTCAGATCACAGAAACAATTTAGTATTTAGATATGTGCTTCTGATTTGAGAGTGTGTGGTTTCAGGGATAATGCATTTACCTGTAAATGTCTGAAGTGCACCTTTCTTGATGGCAGAGTAGTACTCTATTGCACAAAAAATTACCTTCTGTATCCACTTATCAGTTGATGGGTGTTTGGGTTGTTTGCAAGATTTAGCTGTTACACGCTGTGCTGCTGTAAACATTGGTGTGCATATAATGTTGTGAGATGATGCTTTCAATTCTTTTAGGAAGAAATCAGGAAGTGGTATAGCTGGACCAAATGGAGCCTCTAGTTTTAGTTTTTTGAGGACTCCCATACCAATCTTCAGAGTGGTTGCACCGGTCTACATTCCCACCAACAGGGAAGGGTCCCTTTTTCCCCATAGCCCCAGTAGCATTTGTGATTGGCTGATTTCTTGATAGTAGCCATTCTTTCTGGAGTGGGACAGAATCTCAGTGTTGTTTTAATGCACATTTCATGAGTGCTGTTAAAATTTTTTTCATATATTTACTTGCTGTTTCTAATTCTTTTTCTGAGAAGTGTCTTTTTATTTCAGATGCCCATTTTTGCACTGAGCTTTTAAATTTCAGGAGTTCAATTTTTTTGAGTTCTTTATATATTCTAGATAATAGTCCTTCATCTGAATAGTTAGTAAAGATATTTTCCAGTGTGTGGGTTGTTTCTTCACTCTGTCGGTGACTTCTCTTGCTATGCAAAATCTTCTTATTTTTTAAAATTTTTACTTAATTGATTTATTTATTTAGTTATTTATTTTTTTGAGACAGGGTCTCGCTTTGTAGTTCAGGCTGGCCCTGAGCTCACTATGTAGTCTAAATAAGCTTCAAACAAGCTTCAAACATGAAGTGTTAGCCTACTCTTATGTCCTCAAGTATTCTACCTATTCTTTTCTCCAGCAGATTTAGTGATTTTGTTTTAATATTCAGATATTTGAACCATTTTGATTTTAGTTTAATTCATGGTGAGAGATATGGGTCTAGGTTCAATCTTCAACATGTGGAAAGCCAGTTTTTCCAGCACCACTTATTAAAGATGTTGACTTTCTTGCAGTGAAGGTGTTTGGCTCTTTGTCAAAAATAATGTGGCTGTGGGGCCGGGGAGTTAGCTCAGTGGTTCCGGCGTCTGTCTCGCAAGCGCAAGGACCCGGGTTCGATTCCCCGGTAACCACG
>PVIR01017123.1:23876-35594 GCA_004026965.1 Petromus typicus
AATAATGTGGCTGAATATGTCTAGAGTTGTTTCTGCATCCTGTAGGCTGTTTCTTGGATCCTCATGCCTGTTCTTTTGCCAGTACCATACTGTTTTTTATCAGCTTTATAGTATATCTTAAAGGCAAGGATTGTGAAACCCTCTGCTTTGCCTTTGTTGCTTTAAGTTTCTTAACCCAGAGTTGCCTTTGTTACTTTAAGTTTCTTCTCATTCCAAATGAACTTTAGGATTGTTTTTTCTAATTCTGTGAGATATGCTGTCAGGGCTTTGATTAGGATTGCATGAAATCTGTATAACAGTTTTGAAGTACGGCCATTTTCAATGTCTCAGTTCTTCCTATCCAAGAATAAGGCATATCTTCCCATTTGGAAGGGAAGGATTTGGATATCCTCTTCAATCTCCTTTTTTAGAGTACTGTTGTTTTCATTATAAAAGTCTTTTACTGCTTTTGTTAGATTAATTCATAGTTATTTCATTTTTTGTATGCTATTTTAGGTTTGTTATTTTTTGTTTTGTTTTGTTTTTTAGGTTTTTTGAGACAGGGTCTCGCTTTGTGGTTCAGGCTGGCCCTGAGCTCAGCCTCAAACTCATCACAGCAATCCTCCTGACTCTGCCTCCCAAGTGCTGGGATTACAGGCGTGAGCCACCACGCCCGGCACTGTGGTATGTGGTACTGGTTGCTGCTGGGCATGAGTCTCCACACCCAGTATAGGTATGTGGTTACTGGGGATCGAACCCAGGTCCTTGCGCTTGCAAGACAGGCGCCAGAACCATTGAGCTAAATCCCCGGCCCTGTATGCTATTTTAAAAGGGATTATTTCTCCTACTTTTCTTTCTATGAGTCTTTTATTTGTACACAACAATGCTGTTGATTTTTGAGTGTTGACTATACCCAGCTACACCACTGAATTTGCTTATCAAATCTGAAAGTCTTTTGGTGGAGTTTTGGGGGATCTTTTAGATAAAGTATCATGTCATCCTCAAATAATGATAATTGAACTTCTTCCTTTCCTATCTTTATTCCTTTCCTTCCTTTCCTATCTTTATTTCTTTCTCTTGTCTAATTGCTCTGGCTAGTGTTCCCAAAACTATATTGAACAAGAGTGGTGAGAGTGGACATCCTTGTCTTGTTCCTGATTTTAGAGTCAAAACAGTTAGCAATCGAAATCAAGACCTTGTGCTTGCTAGGCAGGCCGCTGAGCTACATCTCTGGCCCATATGTTCAACTGTAGATGGGAAACTGAGAGTGAGAGAAGTTGAAGGATTTGCCTCAGAAGAAAGACATCTCCATGCAGGGGAGCCTGGTCTGGGGGTGACTCTATCCACAGCGTCGTGTACCTTCTCCTCCTCTGCTTCTTTGCTCTTGGGAGGTCCAGGGTTGGTCTCCCCTCCACTTCTGACTGGCAAACCAGAAAAGCTCAGGGAAGTCTCTTCCTGCTCTCATGAAAGAGATAAAGATGGAGTAGCATTGGCTTGGAGCACTTTAAAACATGTTTAGAAGGCCATTGTTCATCAGAGCTCAGACAGAAAGAACCTAGAAACTACCTCCAGAAAAACACACTAGCACCTCAAAATGCAGCAGCACTAGGGAAAGGACCTGAGCTAGAGTTTTGTGATCAGCCATATTGATGGAAATTAAAATAAGAATAAATAATGAACTAGGATTTGGGACCATGGGTGAACATCCTCAGGTAACGTGGAATGCAGCTGCCTCCTTATTAAAAGGAGTTGTAGACCCTTCTTACTAAGCTCCTGAGTTTTGAGGAACTTAATTATCAAATAACTATTTTATTTCTCCTCTAAATTCCCAGTTTCCTTTAAACTCTACAATCTGAGTAATTCAGTTAGAGAGTCTAAGTTTCAAGTGGTCATTTTAAATTCATGGAGTGGGCCAGACATGGTGGTGCTTGCCTGTAACCCAAGGACTTGGGAGAATAGGCAGGAGGATCGCCAGAGGTTGGAGGCCACTTTCCAGATTTCTCTTCTGGAGAAACCAGGAAGTTTTAAAAATTTTTCTCCTTATTTCCAATAAAAACTCTAACTTCCTCCTTTTGGTTCATGACTTCATCCCTTAACACCGTGAAAGGATGAGTTTGGCTTATACAGAAGTGACTTTTCAACGATGCCCTATTCCATAAAAGAGAATTGAACAGATATATTTGGCTTTATAAATAAAGAAAGTCTGAGGCAAGCAGATATGAAGAACAAAGAGTGGATGGGGTGTTTCAAAGTTTTTCTTTTTTTTGGAGGTGGGTAGAGAACAGAAAAGTAAAAAAAACAACAACAACAACAACAAAAAACCCAATAACTGATTGGTTAAAGTGAGGTTGTTTCTAGTCTCTTATTTTGGGTAAATATTAAAGTGAATATTATTTGTTTGCTAACATTAATTGCCCTATTTGGAAATTTGCTTGTCATCTCTTACTTCTGATTCTACCGAAGTCAGATAACAACCAGGTTTGCATTTGGTGAGGTGGAACTTTAGCAAAAGTGATGCCATCTTAATGTTTGTTTGGTCTGTGGGGACCCAGTGCAGGAGCCCCATCAGAAGTGGTGTCCCTCTACATTTTATTTAACAGGGTTTAATCAGATGTACTCTGTATCCTCTTATAGGTTACAGTCCTAATATTCAAGGACACTGGTTTACAGTAGGAAAATTTCTCCAGAATGTGAGTTGTCCACTGAGAAAGCTTCTAGTGCCCACAAGGTTAATAGTGGATGTCTTTTGCAGTTCCCATTCTTCAGGCTGGCATTAGATCTAGGCTGTCCTATCAAATACTGACTTGGTCTGAGACCAGAAGAACTGAAAATAATACTTTCTGGTTGGTCCCAGTGCAGGACTTGGGAACTGTTTTTCTGCACATGTATCTGGATCTCCATGATTGACAGGTCATGCCCACTTGTCCAGATGTCTGGCCATACCCTAATCTCCTACCCCATTGTATTGGATGCTGTTAATAAAATTTCCTAATTTTCTTTGGCCTGATAATCCTTTGTATTAATTTCTGGCTTTCATAAATCCTCTGCCTGTCTATAATTACTATTTTTCTATTCCTTCATGTCAAGAATACTTCTGTTTTCCTCTAGAGAAGCCAAGCAAGAATGGTTTACTTGGGTGATATCCTGCGCAAAAACAAGATAACGAGTGAGAGAAAGAAGCTGATCAGGAAGGCTGGCTTTGGATTAAGTTCGTTTTGAGAACTGCCAGAGCTATTATAGCTTGGCTTTTTCTTTTTTTGAGACAGTGTCTCACTTTGTAGTCCAAGAGATCCTTAAACTTGCTATATAGATCAGGCTCGACTGGAATTGCCTTCCTCCTGCCTCTACCTCCACTGGTATTATATGCCTGTACCACCATGCCTTACCTTAGCTCCTCTTATGGACCTGATATAAAGGTCTTTTTTGTTTCTTTCCATGACTTTCCAGAAACCATTTTGCTCTATGTTTGTGTCCTGCTCAACAATCACCATTTTTCCTCCAGTGCTGGAGATCAAACTCAAGACCTTGAACTTGCCAGGCAGGCATGGTATCACTGAGCTACATCCCAGGCCCATGAGAATCACTTTTAATTCAGAACCAGATTTTTTTCTACATAGAAAAATACAGAACATGCCTGGATTTGAGTGTCATCATCCTTGTGTAGGGCCACTATAATCTCCTCTGTACTGTTCCAGTTATAGAATATGTGTTGCTATATTGAGCACTCAGAGCCAGAATTCTATGGAGGACTAATTTTCTCTACAAGAATTCCAGGTCAAGAATATATAAGACTTTGCCCTTAGACTATAAATACTTCAAAATATAATAGGTGGTTCAAAGCCTTCCTCCACACAATTTTGCTGTCTGATACAGTATTGTTAAAATCTGAGAAGTTGGGTGCGGTGGCATGCTTATGCAATCCGGACTACTTGGGAGACTGAAGAGAGAGGACTGGTTGACCCAGGAGTTCAAGGCCACCCGGGGCAACATAACAAAACTTTTTGTGTGCATGTTAGTGAGGATTGAATGCAGGACCTTCACACTGAGCTACATCCCCACCCCTTTTTACTTCAGGGTCTAGCTAAGTTGCTTAGTAACCTAGGCTGGGTTTAAACTTGTAATCTTCCTGGCTCCGCCTCAGAGAGTGCTGAGGTTTTAGGTGTGTACTACCAAGTCATGCTTCAAGACTTTCTCTTATGAGAGAGAGAGAGAGAGAGAGAGAGAGAGACAGAGAGAGAGAGAGACAGAGAGAGAGAGACCAAACTTTGAGAAAAATCATAAGAAATTGTTTGAAGAGGCCAAATTCACCCCCTTTTTTGTAAAACCTTTGATAGAGACCATGGAGACTTTCAAATTCATACTGTTTTAATGGGAGGCTGAGGGACTCATAGGAGGATAGGTGCTTCATCTATTTCTGGCTAGGCCTAAAAATGTATGGAACTTCCCAGGATGGACCAGGTGTGTGGAGGCACTCTGAGAGACTGAAGCTGGAGGACTGCAAGCTGGAGGTTGGCCTGGGCAATTTAGTAAGGCTCTAACTTGAAAAAACTTGGGGGAGGATATAGCTTAGTGTTAAAGCCCTGGTTTCAATCTCTAGTACTACAAACACACAAACAACATAACGAAGCAAAAACTGTCCCAGGAAAGGGTAAGGAATGTGTTTCAGAGATGGAGTGCTTTCCTATGTGCATAGGCCCTGGGTTCCATTCTTGGCACCAGAAAAACAAACCAGTCTTATAAGATGAACTAAAAACTTTCAGGCCTAGGAGTTCAGTTAAATGCATATCAATTCAATGGATTTATCAAAACATTTTGGGGTTGGGGGTATGAAGAGGATAGTGAGTAGGCACATGGGTACAATAGGAGTACAGTTGGATAGGAGGAATAATTTCTAAAGCATAGTAAGGTGAACCATGGTTGACAGCAACTATATTTCAATATATTCAATGGAGAGGATTTGGAATGTCCCTACCAAAGCAATGATATGTTTGAGGTGGTTAGTAGTCCACGTGTGCTGTACCCCATAAATACGTAAGATCATGTGTCAAGTGTAAAAGTAAAGCCAGCTACTGTTTGTGATATACTCCACAGGTCCAGTGACATAACAGAGTGGATGATGGATGCTTGAGTCCAGAGGAAGCAGGAAATGCTAGGAGTGTGGGGATTTCCCCAGAGCCTTCACTCTGAGCTACATCCCCAGACATTAAAAAAAAAAAAAAATGACAGGGTTATTTGGCTTGAATTTGAGAACTTCCTGCCTCATCCTTGAAGAGTGCTGGGTTTCATGCATGTGACACTAAATCTGGCTCTCAGGTAACTTTTATTAGCCCAGTGAGAAGGGTGTAATCCTGAATGTTGGTCCACAGTGAATTGTCTGTAGCCCCCAAACATTACAGCTGAAATATTGCTCTTGTCTCAAGATGTTGCAACTCATGTGTATGTGGTGCTACTGGCAACCCACTGTGCTGCTAGCAGTGTAGCACAGCACCTGATAATGTTGACAGACGACTTGGCTCTGAGTTACAAGCTAATGGTGTCTGCTGCATTCTGTTGTCATGCATCCCTGCTCCTTACTCGGTATTGCTTACTGTAGATGTTATGCCATGTTTCTGGCTCTGTAGTGTTTGTCATCTCTCCTGGTGGCATCAGGACTGCCTAGATCTGTGAGGCGCTTGAGGATGTTTACCTAATGACAGAGTTGCTGAATACTGGAGTTCTCAGAACTCTATGTGACCCCTGAGGAAGCTGAGGCTTCTTAAAAGTCCAGAAGTTAAAAGAAAGGCTGGTAGGTGGGAGAAACAGGGTTCATACACACATGAACATATGCATGCATACGCCACAGATATACACACACACCAAAATGCATTTATTAAGGGGAGAATAAAAATCCTAAGAAAAGATGTTGCCTCAGAAGACCAAAAGTCTGTATTCCAGAATTCCAACTTCAAATTCTGTACTTTTTTCTGTTTTTTTTTTTCCCATTTGACTTCCTATGAAAAAACAGTAAGTTTCAGTGTTAAAACCCTTGCAAGTGAGAACTAAGGGGCTGGAGAAGAGGGGGTGATCTGTGAGGCACATGCTTTACCTCTGACTCTGTGACTGACTTCACTGAAAACAGTTGAGAGAATTAGTTACCCACTGATATGAAAAGTGAATCATATGTGCAGAAGAATTCTGGAATACAGACTTTTGGTCTTCTGAGGGTACATTTTTTGTTAGAATTTTTATTCTCCTCTTAATAAATACCCTTTGGGGTGTGTGTGTGTGTGTGTGTGTTGTGTGTGCATGTGTGTATCTGCGGTGCATGCATGCATGCATGTATATGTGTGTGTCCAATCCAGGGTTCCAGGCATACCAGGTAAGCTCCCTGCACCACATGCCTCCTCCCCCATGACTCTCTTTTAGACAAAGAAGAACCTGATTTGAAACCCATTTGACCTGGATTCTTCTGGGCTTTGGCAGCTCTTCCAGCATGCTGTGATATGATGGCCTCTCAACCAGCTAGAAAGAGAGATGACAGGGATAGGACAGCTCCCACTACAGCCACAGCAGTAAACATTCACAGCGCCTGTCATCCAGGGCAGCTTTGAGGCTCACCCAGAGGTGGCAGTGCACACCTGGAGGTCGCCTGGGCCTGTCTTCTGACTGCAGGGAAATCCAAACCTCTTCCCACTTCCTTTTGCTGGAAGAGTCCACTCTGAGCTCCTCTGGGGGTGAGCATGGCCTGTAGCCCCACCCTCTCCTGATGAGCCTTACCTCCTGCCCACTGAGTCCTGCTCATGACCATCCTTTAGGCCTGTGATGTGTTCCCTTTCTCAGCTGCATTTGATGGTCAGATCTGTGCTCCCGAAAAAGAATCGCTCTGCTTATGTGCTCCACACTGGACCCCGAGCGCAGGTGCAATGTCTTCCCGTCGGCGGTGGGGCTATTGATCACTCCCCTGTCAGACACCAGGTCATGCCTCTGGGCGGGGATGCTAGGGGGTCTGCTTCTTCAAGCCCCAGTCCAGTGCCTGGGCCATGCTGGCCCACCATGTGTCCGGCTTGGCTAAGCTGAGGAGGGCCTGTGAGCTCCCACACGAGGATTCACTAAACCTCTGAGGTGGGAATGTGCAGTGGAGATTTATCCAACTCTATTCCAGCCTTGAGAGTTTGGAAATCCCAGCATTGATGGGAACTGAAATGTTGAAGTTTAAAAATGAGTCAAGTTCTGGGTCTCTTTACCCTTAAAGACATAGAAAATGAGGGGGTAAAGAAGGGCAGGTGCCAAGGGAAAGCCATTATTCACCAATGTGTCCTTGCTGTCCCTGAATTTATCGTACACTTTTTGCCCCGTCCTCCTCGTTCTTAGGGAATCCTTTGAAACTGACTTTAAGAAGACAGGAGCCAGGCTTCGTGGTGCCTGTGTGACCCCATCACCTGGTCCTGAGCTCCCACAGGATACCCTGTCACTGCTGCTTGGGACCTGGCCATACCAAGCCAGATCCTGGAGAGCTGCCCCTCCCCGCCCCCGGCCCCAGCCCACTCTGGTCACTCCCCCTTCCCAGATGTCTCCCTCTCTGACTCTGACTTCTGAGTCAGCTCAGCTTCAGTGTCAAGTTGTCCACAAAGGTCCACAAATCTTTCTCTCGCCTGTATTTCCATCACCTTTCTCTCGCCTGTGTTTCTATCACCTTTCTCTGTGCTCTTTCTCTTTTTAAAAAAAATGACAATTGCCATCAATTTGCTGAAAGTTCTGGTTGCTACATGTGTGTCAGTCTAGAGTAGACAGGCCTGGTGCTGAGATGACGCCTTCTGTGTGTATTTCGTGCGATCTGGATAGAAATGGATTTTTACGAACGGAAGCAGCAGTGCTAGCTGACACTGACTGGCATGTTCTTGGTTCTGGAAGGTGGATTACACCCCCATGGAGCCTTCTTCTAGGCCTGAAGTGGGTCCTGCCACTCCGTTTACTTCGCTGTGAGAAAACTGAAATCAGGGGGTTGAGAAACTCGTCCAATGTCATCAGCTGTAAAATGAACTTGGAGTAAGAGCCTCAGTGCCCACTTGCACTGGCTTCCTTGGGCCTTGTTCAGCTCCTGGCCGGGGAACCTTGCACCTGGGCTGAAGGCCTGGCATTGACAGAGATGAAAGCCTGAACCAGCAGCTATGGTGCTGAGTCTCCACTGCAGAAAAGGTGCTGGGCTCTAAGTTTGCTGAGTTAGCAGGGCCAGCTGCTGACTTAGGACCTCGATGCCCCTGCACTCAGGTCTGATGGACGTGTCTCTCTGCGGCAAGCAACCTCTTAACAGACCACATAGCCCCGCAGGTACATTCCTGTCGGGACACATATCCCACAACCACCGCTGTGCTTGGCCTCCCAGTTCACTTCTGGACTTTTGTTTCCCCTGAACCTTGTGTCTATCCAGGTATGAAGACAAATGGTCACGTATCTGGGCTGTGCCTTGGGGTTTGGTGGTGAGGTGCAGGTGGTCACTCGGACTGGCAGCGCTCACCCTACAGCCTGCTAGGCAGGAGTCTAAATACATAAGGAGCTGCCTGGACTCCCAGGGCACTGGAGAACCAGCATCCTCAGGCTCTTTTTCTACCTGGAGTTGGGTTAATGTCCTATTGGGCACAGGGACTTGGTGGGACAGGCTCATGTACCCCCACGGAGAATAGTGATGATATTTCTGAGAATGTTGAGTCAACCAGAAACGTCTACTTCCTGCAGTGGTCTCCAGGGAGGACCCAAATACCACCTACTGTGGTAACATACCCCATGCTTGGTGGTGGTGATGCGGGGTTCTGAATGGAGGATCCTGCAGCAGGAGGAGTCCTTGAGGAACCCACAGCCTAGAGCCGGGCTGCTCTGGCCAGCGCACATCACAGAGTGGACTTTTGACACCTGCTGGTCACCGATCCATGCTTCAGCGTGGCCTCCTACTTCCTCCTGCAGGCTCCTCCTCCCACTAGAGGCTGTTCTGCTCCCTCTGGCCAATACTGTGAGTGTGCCTCTCTTCTTACCCTTTCCAGCCACCTCACTAGCCTAAGAAGCTCCTTCCTCCCCTTCTCTGGCCAGCACCCTTCCCCTCCTCCCTCCACTCTAGTTCACTCCTCAGGTTTTTCCCCCTTTCCATGTTGTCATATGTGCAGTCCCTCAAGTGCTGCTGTGGCTCCCGATGTGATTGTGTGATCTCTTCAAAAGTATTTGTGGGTCATCTGATATTCTGTACTTCTAAAGCAATGAGCTCAGAGGTGCATGCATGTGTGTGTGTGTGCGCGTGCGTGTGTGCGCGTGCGTGTGTGTGTGTGTGATGAGGGTCTAGGCAGAGGCTCCACATGGCGTAAGGGACCAAGGTGGGATACACATGCAGGTGGAGACTGAAGAGAGAGGTCACAGTGGGAGTCATGAAGAGTGTGGCGGGCACACTGGCCTTGGAGTGGGTCAGGAGGTGAAGTGTGTCCAGCTGAGACAGTAGTGATGCACAGACCTTCCAGGAAGGAAGTTTCACAAGGCGCAGAGGGCAGGAGGCCCGGGCATCCTGGGGCCAGAGAGCTGCAGTGTGACAAACTGGGCTCTACCTGTCCTCATGGAATGCGCCTGGGGTCGGAGGCCCTTGGTGTCATTCTGGTGACCACGGCTTGGACCTGTCATCCAGGCTGGAGCCACACTGTGAACTCAGCTTAGGCCAGAGGGAAAGTGGGGTTTGGATGGTCTCTGCTGCACCTTCGGTCCCATAGCCCCAACAGGGCACTTCTCACCCTGAGCCAGGTGCCCTGAATGACTTCTATCCATTGGCCCAGACACAGCAAACCCCAACCTGAGCAAGAGAGCGATGAGAGGGCACCCTGATTTTCTCCACCTAGGTAACTTTATTGTCCATCCCGTAAAGTCTCAAAGCAGAACACAGCACATACAAAGCTCCAGGCTCACCATGACACAGGTGCCCGAGAAGGGAGTTGCCATGAACCAGCACAAGCCCCAGCTGCAGGTAGCCTCTGTTTCTTACAACTCTCCTGGACACATGCTTAGTGGAGAAGGTGCCTCTGCAGGTGACCACCTCAGTGTGACTCAGAGCTTTCCAGGATGGCACTGCCACTGGGCTGGCTCTTTCTTGCTCCTGCACCATCCGCCACCTGGTGGAGCAGGGACAGCTCCCACTCCAGGTCCTCAATCTGTTGTGCCACGTGGATTCTCTGCACCTCCAGCACCAGTGCCTGCTCACTCTCCAGGGCCCAGGGCCCAGGCTTCTTTTCGCTGGGGTGAACTCCCTCCATGGGGTTCGCTCTGTCATCCCACCACATACCAGGTAGGATGCGGGGAGCCACCTGGATAGGACAGGTGTGGGGCAGGACAAGAGGTGACTCGGGGAGCTCTTGGGCCCCCTGCATTGTGTGATGACCTGTGGCACACTGATGCTGCCTGAGCATCAGCACTCCCCCAAGCTTGGAAGGTGCCTGAAGCTTCCTGTAGGGACCTGGTTACTTCATGGAGACGTGGTGTCCCCAGTTTGTGGTGCCAAGCGAAAATAAGACAAGAGTCAATGATAGCATCACACAATCCTTCAGTGAGACATTTTTGAGAGTTGCTAAGTAATCCTCACTGCTTCTGTTGCCCCTCAATGCAGCTTCCTCAGCTTCAGGGATATGTATATGAATATTTCTCTCTCCTGTCCTTTGATCCTCAGGAGTCACTCACTATCTTCTGATACTCAGGACAGGCAAAGACAGGCCCTGAGCCTGGTCCTTCTGCAATGGATCTAGTTTTGTGGTTTCCCAGTGAGGCCAAGTGAGGGTGGTTTGGAAAAGAATTGACTTCTCAGCCCAGTGGGAGCCATAAGCTGGGTGCTGGCATTAGCAGCTTCCTTGTGCATTCATGCACATCTTTCATCTTTCCTCTGCAGCCTTTCCTCTGTCTGTATCACAGAGCCCAGCTGTGATGGGCACAGCAGGATGGGAGGAAGATACATCTCAGGAAGCCCTGGTTCAACAAGCACATGCTGCTGGTGAGACAACATCCTACAGCAGCATGCTGTTGCTCCTTTCATTGCCTTCTGCAATCTTTCTAGCTGTGAATTTACTCAGAGAGGTGTGTTCCAACATGACCACATAGGCCTCTATACCCATTGCCCTGGCTCTTGGTCTTCTGATGAGGCTGTCTATGCCCCAAAGTACACAAGCAGCACCACCTGCGAGGCTGGAAGCTTTCCTCAGTACTGACCATTCGGGTCCCCACCTTTCTCTACAAAGAAACTTTAGCCCCATGACTCCTTCTAGTGGACACCTCAGGAACTGATGTTCATCTGCTGGGCTTACCACAAACGGGCTGTCTCCCCCTGGGGGCAGCTGGTCCAGCTTGTCCACTTTCTGGAGCTCCAAAGCTTGAGCAGAGAGCTGGAAGAACTCCTCATTCAGCTTGTCCAAAGCTTCTTCCACCTGTCTTGTCTTTCTCTAGGGAGAGGGGCACACGGCATTTTTCCTCTGCTTTCCTCTTCCTCTCTTCCTCCATTCTTCATTTTCCTCCTGTCTTTCCCTTCCTTCCTTCATTCCTTCCTTCCATCCTTCCTTCCTTCCTTCCTTTCTTTTTTCCATTTTTTTCCCTTTCTTTTGGAGATAATATTTTATTATGTTGCCTAGGCTGGGCATGAACTTCTGGGCTCAAAGATCCTTTGGCCTCAGCCTTTGAGTAGTGGAGACTACAGATACACGGCACCGCACCCAACAAGGGATAATTACTTTTGCAGTGATAAGAATCAAA
>PVIR01017124.1:0-35491 GCA_004026965.1 Petromus typicus
TATCATTAGCCTGAGCTCAAATAATTTTATTTTTGCAGTTACATTCTAGTGGTTCTCAAACTTTATTGTTTATTAGAATCACCTGGAAGGATTGTTTCAGTCCAGTTTTTCTGAGGATGTAGCTCAGCAGTGGAAATCTTGGCCAACGTGTGAATTATCCTGCATGTGAGTCCTACTACCACCAAAACAAAAAAACAAGCCAAACAGATCTGAAGTTGGCTCTGAGAATCTGCACTTTTTTTTTTTTTTTAGGTTTTTTTGAGACAGGGTCTCGCTTTTTGTGGTTCAGGCTGGCCCTGAGCTCAGTCCCAAACTCACATCCCAGCAATCCTCCTGCCTCTGCCTCCCGAGTGCTGGGATCACAGGCGTGAGCCACCACGCCCGGCACTGTGGTATGTGGTACTGGTTGCTGCTGGGTGTGGGTCTCCACACCCAGTATTGTTATGTGGTTACCGGGGAATCGAACCCGGGCCCTTGCGCTTGCAAGACAGGCGCCAGAACCACTGAGCTAACTCCCCGGCCCCCGAGAATCTGCACTTTTAATAAATTTCCAGAGCCCCTACTTGTTGGACCAATGGGAAGTGGCAGTCTTTTCTGGAGGTTCCCTTCTTTGCTTGTTTTTGAGAAGCCCTCTCGCAACAGTGTGTCTGCAAATACTCCTGATTACTGCTCGTTATTCCAGTTCCCTGAGCTTTATCTTGCAAAACCTAGTCTCCAACAGCCCCTTGGAGACGACACTCAAACTAAGGCTCTTATGCCTTCTGGCCTCTTCCCCAGCCATGGGCAGCCAGCACCTGCTAGTACTCCTAATAATAGAAACACATATCCACTTCTCAGTAGAGCTGAAAACCTGTCACAGCCGTAGTGGCAAGTTTTTGGCTCAACCCCTAGAAGTCCTGCAGGAATAAAAGAATAAAACTAGTTTGCTGACTCTTAAAGTTCTTCACCCAGGTCTCTATGTTTCTTCAGACAATGAGACCTTTTTTTTAAGGGTTTTTTTTTTTTTTAGATTTTTTGAGACAGGGTCTCACTTTGTGGTTCAGGCTGGTCCTGAGCTCAGCCTCACACTCACATCACAGCAATCCTCCTGCCTCTGCCTCCCAAATGGTGGGATTACAGGCGTGAGCCACCACACCTGGCACTGTGGTATGCAGCACTGGTTGCTGCTGGGCCTGAGTCTCCACACCCAGTATGGTATGTGGTTACTGGGGATCAAACCCGGGTCCTTGCGCTTGCAAGACAGGCGCTGGAACCACTGAGCTATATCCCTGGCCCCAGACAATGAGACTTTTGCAAAATGAAAAGGAACACACTCTATCTTCAGTAAACCTAGTCAGGCTGTGTCACAGCAAAGACCACTTGTCTTGTCTCTAAGGGATACAGTTATAGACAGCTGAGTTAGGTAGAAGTATTATAGGTACTCAGGGTAAGGTCTTCAAGAGAGTCAGGACAAAGGTAAAACACAGCACAACTGTAGTGGAGACTCATCTGTTGGAGGACAGGCCTCGAGATAAAGACAAGATGGGGCCCGGGATTTAGCTCAGTGGTTCCCATACCTGCCTTGTGAGTGCAGGGTCCTTAGTCCGATCCCTGGCAACCACATACAACAATGCCAGGCATGGTGACTCACATCCAGCAGCAGTCAGTACCACACACCACAGTGCCAGGGGATTGCTGTGAGTAAGAGGCTTGCCTGGGCTACATAGTGAGTTCAGGACCAGCCTGAACTACAAAGTGAGACCCTGTCTCAAAAAACCAAAAAAAAAGGGGGCCGGGGACTTAGCTCAGTGGTTCTGGCGCCTGTCTTGCAAGCGCAAGGACCCGGGTTCAATCCCCTGGTAACCACATACCATACTGGATGTGGAGACTCATGTCCAGCAGCAACCAGTACCACATACCACAGTGCCGGGCGTGGTGGCTCATGCCTGTAATCCCAGCACTCGGGAGGCAGAGGCAGGAGGATTGCTGTGATGTGAGTTGGAGGCTAAGCTCAGGGCCAGCCTGAACTACAAAGTGAGACCCTGTCTCAAAAAAAAAGAAAAGAACTAGGGCAACGAGGATGACATTTGTTGTTGATCTCAGTGAGTATATAGAGAAAAGCAAATGAGCAGCCAGCCACTTTCAAACCATTTGACAAGCACAGGCTGCTGCCTCCCAGAGGTAAGCAATCAGTAGATTAATTGAGGGGGGCAAAAGGACATTCTAAGCAGAAGAAACTACACATGCAAGGGTCTGGGGAGGTTTGCAAAAGTAGGACACATTGAGCAAAATGTAGGTCACTCAATGTGACAGAGCAAAGAACTGGACTAGGGGCAGTGGTAAGATTTTAGGATGAATGGCTCATATATTTCATATATATGTTATATACATATATAATTTGAACTAGCACAAAATAGTAAACAATAAAACACATTTCCACATGAGACATCAAGCCTTATATTCCTCAATTAACTACTGCATATAGATTTTTCTAGAAAATTTTGTATGCATAAAAAAGTGGAGAAAGTTTACTATATTTGCATTTCAGAAAAAAATTCTGTGGCAGGTTAAAATGTCAATTAAAGAAAAGGAAACAGACAAAATGAATGAAGAGATTGGCAGTAATCTGGAAAAGAGGCAGCAAGTGTTAGGGGCTTAAACTGGGCAGGGACAATGAGAATAAAGAAAAATGTAGATAGATGCAAGAAAGATTTGGAAGTTCAAGTCAAAAGAATATCATCACTATTTGGATGAAGCTTCTGGCAGCACTCAGCTTTCTGGCCTCAGTAACTGTTCTGTTTTGTTTTGGTTTTCTGTGGCACCAGGGATCAAACTCAGGACCTTGCACTTGCTGGCACTCATGCAATAACAGAGCTACCTCACCAGCCCTGGGCCTCAGTAAAGTTGGATGGTGGGTGGCATTGTTCACTAGGAAGAGATGTAGCAAGAGGGTGAGATGTTGGAATGAGGTGATGACTTCAGTTTTGGTGTGAACTTCAAATGCCTCTGAAATATCTGACTGGAGCATTCCCTAGGCGGCTGAACAGAGATCTGGGTCAGAGAAAAGATCCGAGTCACCACAGGTCATTAACTCATAGTGGAAACCATGAAAATGAGCAAGGTAACTCGAGAATGTAGAATCCTGGACAACATCAAGGATTCTTCGAGGAACAAGCAAGGAGGAACTTGCGAAGGAACTAGAGAAAAAGCAACCAGGGTGTGGAGGGAAATCAAAACAGAGTTCATCCTTCAATAACCATGGGGAGAGGAATATAAATACAGAGAAAATAGCCAGACATCAAATGATTGCATAATGATTTATGGATAAATCCATTGCATAATGGATTATGAAATCATGGATTTGAAATCTTGTTATGCCACTTTCTGGTAATGAAATATGGGACAGATCTTTAGAACTTTACAAGCATCTGTAATAGAGGGTTAACAACAGAACCTATTTTACAGAATAATTATGAGGATTAAATTGAATTCTGTATGTAAATCTGTCATTGCAGAGCAGGGCACATCATAAGCTATCAATAAATTCTGGGTAACAATAAGAAAAGTAAGCACAGAGAAGTATTTATTCAAGGTGAATGACCCTCCTAGAGTAATTTCAGAGCTGAGGGCCAACTCAGGGACTCCCAAGAGATCGGGGAGGCCCACCAGCCTCAAAAACCAGAAGGACAGAAAATAGTGAAAATCACAAAAAGAACTTTACTCAGCACAGCTATAGAGACAACAGGATCCATCCTTAGCCTTATTTTGGGGAGAACTGAGATGAGTTCCTAGTTTAGAGGGAGTACCCAGGGTCTGCATGAAGAAGCAGATGGATCAAACTGTGGTCATTATCTCAGCATCAGTCAGGCAAGGTCTTGTCCACTGTGATAAGGAAGTTGCTGCTGCTGGGAAGGCAGTTCTGACTCATCACAAGATGTTATCCCTCAGCTCTGTTGTTCCTAGAATCCAAGGTGACTCAGAGCAGGCCGCAGATACAAAATGGAGGCAGAGATGCCAAGTATTTTATCCTGCTTTAAGTTATTCATAGGAAATCTGCAGGGCCATGTGAATCAGTATATTTAGCAAAAAGAGCCTCTAAATTGGGTATGATGGCACAGGATTGTATCCCCAGAACTCTGAGAGGCTGAGGTAGTAGGATCACATGTTCAAGCCCGGCCTGGACAATTTAGCAACCTGTCTCAAAAATTTAAAAAGAGCTGGGAGTATACCTCAGTCTAAGCCCTTGTACAGAAAAAGAAAAGGAAAAAGAAAAAGAAGATGAAGAAGCAGCCACAACTCTGTTACAAGGACACAAATGCAGACAAAATAAATTTAAAAGTATGAGAATTTTTTAAAAAAGAAAAGATGAAAAATTTCGTTTGTCAGAACAAAGCAAGGGATTGAATGCAGTGTTCCTCCAACCTACTTTTACATGCCTAAATTTTTTTTTTTTTTTTTTTTGAGACAGGGTCTGCTTTTGTAGTTCAGGCTGGCCATGAGCTCAGCCTTGAACTCACAGCAATCCTCCTGCCTCTGCCTCCCAAGTGCTGGGATTACAGGCATGAGCCACCATGCCCAGCACTGTGGTATGTGGTTCTGATTGCTGGTGGGCATGAGTTTCCATGCCCAGCATTGTTGTATGTGGTTACTAGGGGTCAAAACTGAGCCTTTGCACTTGCAAGGCAGGCACAGGAACCACTGAGCTAAATCCCTGGCCCCCCAACCATTTTTATTGTTATTTGAGACACAGTCAAGTTACCAGGCTGGCCTTGAATTTAAAATTCTTTTTCCTCAACTTCCTGAGTAGCTGGGATTACAGGTGTGCACGCCCATGCCTGCACCACAACCTCTTTTAAAGGATAGGGTCATGTATGTTATTCAGCCACAGGGAATAACTACAGAGAGACAAATTAAAGACATAAGAGGCAGAAAGGACAAAGATGAGACCAAAAAGGTTACCACTGACCTGACTACTAGCTCAGTCCTTCTGAAGCACAGCTTTGCAAATGTCACACACTCTACATTTTTGTCTCTGCTCCAAAGACTTTAAGGAATTCTGTCAACGAAATAAAATTCAAACATCTTCCCATCATTCAAGGTGCTCTTCAATCTAGTTCCAACCTACCTCTACAATGTTCTCACTCCTATAACCTGAGGAGTCTGTCTCTACTTGAATTTCTTTTTTTTTTCTTTTTTAAGGTTTTTCAAGACAGGGTCTCACTTTTGTGGTTCAGGGTGGCCCTGAGCTCAGCCTCCAACTCACATCACAGCAATCCTCCTACCTCTGCTTCCCGAGTGCTGGGATTATAGGCGTGAGCCACCACGCCCGGCACTGTGGTATGTGGTACTGCTTGCTGCTGGGTGTGAGTCTCCACGCCCAGTATGGTATGGGGTTACCAGGGATCAAACCCAGGTTCTTGCGCTTGCAAGACAGGCGCTGGAACCACTGAGCTAACTCCCCGGCCCTCTATCTGAATTTCTGACCCCATCTCTGCAGGGCTCTTCCTAATAAATCTCTCCCTCCTCCTTACTATGCTAACTTAAGGTCAAGTTTCAAGTTTTATTCTCTCTGGAAAGTAATTGTAGAAACACTACACTTTTCAGTGACCACCTTCTACTTTCTAACTTGTCTACAACTAAAACAGAGGTGTGGAACAGCCCATAAAGTGACTTTGTTTTATTTGAATTAGGTGCCAGTGTGCTCACCACTACATTTTACGGTTTGGTAAATAGCAATAGATAACTCACACTTACTAAAATTAGTGATTTTCTCCAGGTAGAGACTATATTAATAATTTAATACATTTTAGAGCTTAAAAATATGACACTTCATAGAAATTTTCCAACTTTGACAATAATCCTATAATTTGCATGACATTTATAACACATTATGAAATTAGAAAAAACCAGTTTTTTTAAATTTGCTCACTGGGGATCGAACCCAGGACCACACGTTAGGCAAGCACTCTATCATTGAGAGTATGCATGTAAACCTTGAAAGAAACTTTTTTAGGATTATTACTAATAAAATTATTTTTATTTGCCAAGCATGGTACCACATGCCTATAATTCCAGCACCCAGAAGGCTGAGCCACTAGGACTGCATGAGTTTGAGGCCAGCCTAGGCTACAACAGCAAAACCTTGTCTAAAAAATTAGGCTCAGGAATGTAACTCATCACACAGTGACTGCTTGGCATGTGTGAGACCCTGAATTTGATTCTCGGTACTAAAAAAAATAAATTATTAAGGATGCTAGAGGAAAGACTGGTTTATCTGATTTTTTACAAAAAAAATTAAAAATTATTGTCATATGAAGTGATCAAAGATTATACAGTCACATATATAGAAAAAATATCATAGCCATGTGTGGTGATATACACCTATAATCCCAGCTACTCAGGAGGATGAAGCAGTAGGATTACAAGTTCAAAGCCAGTTTGGGCAATTCAGTGAGACCTTGTATCAAAACTTAATAAAATAACTGGGGATAATACCTTACTGTTCCTGCTCAGCACCACACATACATACATACATACACACACACACACATACACATGCACAGATTACATGTCGGTTTATTTGTAAAAAAATTTTTCTTTGATTTTTGTAATTATGTACAGATGTGATAGAAGAGTACGCTATACATTAAAAAATTTCTAAAATTAGCTGGGCGTGGTGGCTCACTCCTGTAATCCAAGCACTGGGGAGGCAGAAGCAGAAGGATTGCTTTGAGTTCGAAGCTGAGCTCTAGGCCAGCCTGAACTACAAAGCGAGACCTTGTCTCAAATAAATAAATAAAATAAAATAAAGTTACAAAGACAAAAAGGTTATATGCTAAATTATTGATGGATTATTACCAAGGAATGAAATTATTACAATTTAAATTTCCTACTCTATCTGTTTTAATGATAAAAACATCTGAATGGGAAAATACGATGTTAACAACAAAACTGGGGAAACAACTTAGGTTTTTCTTTTTCATCCCGCGACCCTTTCAGACTTCTTAATCAGCATGACCTTTCCTTTTTTTCATACTGAGGTTTGAACTCAGGACCTTTGCACTGAACTATATGGACATTTTTGGTAAAAGTAGTTTCCCTAAGTCACTAAAAATTCCCCAGGCTAACCTGCGATCCTCCGTTTCTAATAGTAAAATTTATCTTAAGAAATAAACTCCTCCAAAGCCTAATTTATCTTCGTCAAAAAAAAAAAACAAAAAAAAAAACAGGAAGTGATGGCTCACGCCTGTAATACCAGGACTGGCAAGGCTAGAACAGATCTCCGCGAATTCAAGCCCAGCCTGGGAAACATAGCACGCCTGTCTCTAAAAATCTCCAAAATAAATTTTAAAGACCAATTTCAAAAAGTCGTAAAAATCCTTCGAACATTCCTAAAGAAAAGTACCGTTTTATTTCTAAATTATATACAAAGCTTAGGGCCAGAGATTTAGCTCAGGGGCGCCGTTCCTGCCTCGCAAGCGCACAGTCCTGAGTTCGATCTCCCGTACCAAAAAAGAAAAAATATATACCTTTCACGGTCAAAAAAAAAAAAAAAAAAAAAAAAAAAACCCTATTGGCTTGGACAAAAACGTTTGGTAGGAGTAAACTGAACGCTAACAGCCTGGTACATAGTTTTTTCAGTCTTCTCATTCATCTAGTTTGATTTAAAAACAAAAACAAAACTTTATCAAAGACGACGTGAAAAGCCACGGAACTTTGAGAAACCAAAGTCCTTGCCAAGGTAGAGACCCAACCTCCAGCGCTTCGCCGCCCACCTGATCGTGTGACGCGAGGAAGCCATTTTAAGCATCGCCTCATAGAGCAAACTACATCTCCCAGAATTCCTACGTTCTGCGTCGTGCTGGCACTATCACTGGCCGGGTCTTAGACCTGAGCCTGTAGCCGGGCGCCATCTTTGACGCTGGCAGTCTGATTTTTTTTTGCTGCTGTGAGGACGGCGGACAGAAGGCTAAGAAAAAAGGAAGACGTGGCAGCAGGCGGGAGTCGGAGATAGTGTCATCGGTTCGGTAAAGTTTCTGTTCTCTGGTAACTAGACCCGTTTTTTGATTGCCGGGTGGCTTGGGGCCAGGGAGGTGGAGGAGTAGGGCGAGGGGAGTGGCAGCGGCCTTCCCTCGCCCCCGGGTCGCGGCCTAGCCGGAGAAAGTCGGAGCCGGGTCTTTGAGTCACTCAGTAACGACCTCCTGCCTCCTGGCCGCGGCCCTCGCCGGGGTGAGCTGGGAGCCCTGCTCTCGCTCACTTTTCCCATCCGCCCCACCCCCACTCGCTGCGCCCAACACCCCCCCACGACGCCTGCTCCTTCCCGACCAACCTTCCCCTCCCCCACTTCCGGTGCTTGGGAAACCCAGAGCTCGAGCGCCCCAGAAACCAACTGTTCTTCGATCCCGGCGAGGCAGGTGACACTAGATGGCTCTCTGCGCGGCAGCAATTTTTTAGTTTAATGGACCCTCACTGCCTGAATCTGACTGAGTCTGTGGAGCTGAGTTTACCTGTACATTGTCCTGTAGGGTCGGATTCCGGAGATATTGTCAAACTCCACGTAGAAAGCCACTAACCTTACTCCGCTGCCCAACCCTCATTCCCCAACCTACCCCCGCCCTCTTCTGAATCAAGAGCAACAGGGACACTTCCGTTCTGCTTGTAGGCTTGGTGAACCCATAATGAAGAGCACCCCTTAAACTTCTGTAATCGGTGCGGATTCCTATGGGGAAAGTCCATATTGTTGACATCTTCCAGGCTTTGGTTCTGAACCTTGAGAAGGAGTCTGTGAAACTAGTAATAGCGATGCTTTGTAGGGTGAATGTGTGTAGGTATGGAGGAGAGGGGAGGGATCAATGCAAAAGAAGTGGAAATGGTTTAAAGTTCTTACTTCAGTTTTTGCTGTTCATATAGGGGTCAACTTGTGATATATTTACAAGCCATCAAGCTTCAGTATAAAAATGTTAACTCAGTGGAAACAGTAAATTGAAAACATTACTTGTTACTTTGGTTTAAAATTTTATTCCCAAAGAATTTTTTTCAGCTAATTATATATTTTTTTAAAAATGTCTTTTAGGGTTCAACTAGCATTTAATGACCAGTATGTGGAGTATGATTTTGGTTTCTCGAATTCTTTTTCGATTGTACTGTCAAATCAGTGATGATTGTTGAATGGTGCACTATGTTTTTGTTTAAATGAAACTTCTTGAAAATAATTTCAGAATTAAGAAAAAAATTGATGTTATCATGCATGAAAATACATATTTTAAGAACTGAAGGCATTTCAAACAGGTGCAAACTTTGATGAAGCAGGAAGAACATGAATCTGAGATTTGAAAGCTTTGGCTTCACCTGCTACTGACCAACTCAAATCTATGACTGGGAAAGTGGGTTTCAGTTCTTTTTTCAGTAAGGTGAGGATGCTGGACTGTTCAAATTTAGAACTTAGAAAGTTGGAAGGGATCTTAATGCCCCGTAACAAAGAGTTTGGGAATATTCTCTACTGCTGTCATTTTTCCTCCAAAAATAATTGGGCTTGGAAGTCACTGGTCCAAAGGGAATTTGACTCCCATAGAATTTGGAAAAATGGTAATACAAATAGAAAGTAATAACTGTATTTCTACTTGAGTAATAAACTTGTTAACAGATTCTGGTACAAATTTTGAAGCCATAGGAGAATGAGTGTATGTACTTTAAGTGTACCAGTTTCCTCACTCTCTCCTGACAGAAGATGCAGCACTTTTAGTGGTTCTAGTATTCTCGGATGCGTTTCCATTAATTCTAATTCAGACGAAGAAAATGTGGTAGAGGGAAAGATGGTGGCAGAAGGAGTGGACAAAGAGGCAAAATTGCCCCCTAAAAAGAAAAGAAAGAAGGGTTTGCGGATTAAGGGGAAAAGGCGCCGAAAAAAATTGATACTTGCCAAAAAGTTTAGTAAGGATTTGGGATCTGGGAGGCCTGTTGCAGATGCTCCCGCTTTGTTAACCTCCAGTGCCCCTGAGCAGGATGAAGAAAGTCTTTTTGACAGCAATATAGAAAAACAGATCTATCTACCTAGTACCAGAGCCAAGACCTCCATCGTGTGGCACTTCTTCCACGTTGACCCCCAGTACACGTGGCGGGCTATTTGTAATCTGTGTGAAAAAAGTGTCAGCAGAGGTAAACCAGGCAGCCATCTTGGTACATCTACTCTTCAGAGACATCTGCAGGCAAGGCATTCACCTCACTGGACAAGGGCCAACAAGTTTGGAGTCACTAGTGGGGAGGAGGACTTTACTTTGGATGTGTCTTTATCTCCCCCTTCCCCTGGAAGCAATGGAAGCTTTGAGTATATTCCTGCTGATTCATTAGATGATAATAGAATGGGTAAGAAACGAGATAAAGCAGCATCTGATGCCCTGAGGGCAGAAAGAGGGAGATTTCTCATCAAAAGTAACATTGTCAAGCATGCCTTAATACCTGGAACCAGAGCCAAGACATCTGCAGTTTGGAACTTTTTTTATACTGATCCTCAGCACATTTCAAGAGCTGTGTGTAATATATGTAAGAGAAGTGTGAGCCGGGGTAGACCAGGTTCCCACTTAGGAACTTCAACACTTCAACGACACTTGCAGGCCACACATCCTATCCATTGGGCTGTTGCCAACAAAGACAATGGTGCTATTGGGAATGGATTAGATGAGACTGAAACCGAGAACAGTGATCTCTTGAATAATACTTTACATGGAGAGAAGTCTGCAGACAGCCAAGATTTAACAGCTGAGGACCTTAGTGACTCTGATTCAGATGAACCTCCTGTGTTAGAAGTTGAAAATAGATCTGAAAGTCCTGTTCCTGCTGCAGAGCAAGATAATCAGTTGCATGCACAAGAGAGAGAAACAGCATTTTGTGAAAACTCAACCTCTAATCAAATAAATCAGGCAATTATTCAAATGATTGTAGAGGATATGCATCCTTACAACTACTTCTCAACCCCAGCTTTTCAGAGATTCCTGCAGATCGTGGCTCCTAACTATAGATTGCCATCAGAGACTTACTTTTTCACTAAGGCTGTACCTCAGTTATATGACTGTGTCAGAGAAAAAATTTTCTTAACATTAGAGAATGTTCAAAGCCAGAAGATTCACTTGACTGTTGACATATGGACCCATGACCCATCCACTGACTATTTCATTGTGACTGTGCACTGGGTGTCTTTGGAAACATTGTCTTCTCCCAGTAATGGCAGGATCCCTGATTTTAGAAAGTGGGCAGTGCTTTGTGTTACAGGTTTGGCCAAAGACTGTTTGATAACCAACATTTTGCAAGAACTAAATGACCAAATTGGTCTGTGGCTTTCTCCCAATTTCCTTATCCCTAGCTTCATTGTTTCTGACAATTCCTCTAATGTGGTACATGCAGTCAAAGATGGTGGTTTTACCCATGTGCCATGCTTCCTGCATTGTTTAAATATTGTCATTCAAGACTTTTTCTGTGAGCACAAAAGCATTGAGAATATGTTAGTGGCCGCCAGGAAAACCTGTCACCATTTCAGTCACTCGGTCAAGGCCCGTCAAATACTACAAGAGTTCCAAAATGATCACCAGCTTCCATGGAAGAATTTGAAGCAGGATGAAAGTGGTCATTGGATTTCTACCTTTTATATGTTAAGATGGCTCTTGGAGCATTGTTACTCAGTTCACCATAGTCTTGGTAGAGCCAGTGGAGTTGTACTCACCTCCCTTCAGTGGACTCTAATGACATATGTTTGTGATATTCTTAAGCCATTTGAGGAGGCCACCCAGAAAGTAAGTGTGAAGACCACAGGATTGAATCAGGTGCTACCCTTAATCCATCATCTACTCCTTTCCCTTCAGAAAATCAGAGAAGATTTTCAAGTCAGAGGTATTACTCAAGCTCTCAATTTGGTGGACAGTTTGTCTCTGAAACTTGAAACTGATACCCTACTAAGTGCCATGCTCAAATCTAAGCCCTGTATCTTGGCTACTTTGTTAGATCCATGCTTTAAGAATAGCTTGGGAGATTTTTTTCCTCATGGTGCTGATTTAGAAACTTATAAACAGATCCTTGCAGAAGAGGTTTGCAGTTATATGGAGTCTTCACCAGGGGTCTGCCAAATTGCAACTACAAAAGCCCCTGGTTCCTTAGTGACAGTAGGAGCCTATTCATTTACCTCATCTATAAAAGAAGGCACCTCCAATTCAGGTTCCATGGATAGTTCAGCTGCAGACAATGGTACCATTGGAAGCAAAAGCTTTATGTTTCCTTCTGCTATAGCAGTAGTGGATGAGTACTTTAAAGAGAAATATTCAGAGCTCTCAGGAGGTAATGACCCTTTGATTTACTGGCAGAGGAAGGTGAGCGTATGGCCAGCTTTGACCCAAGTTGCCATTCAGTATCTAAGTTGCCCCATGTGTAGTTGGCAGTCTGAATGTATCTTTACTACAAACAGCCACTTTCATCCAAAGCAGATCATGAGCTTGGACTTTGACAATATAGAACAATTGATGTTTCTGAAAATGAACTTGAAAAATGTTAACTATGATTATTCTACATTGGTTCTGAGCTGGGATCCTGAAAATAAGGTTGTTCAAAGCAGTGAAAAAGAAATATTACCTTAATTTCTTTTTCCTTTCTCTATTTAAAATGGAAAACTTTGATGTTACTATATCCTTATTGTTATAGTCATTACATATAATCATACTAATTAAAAAAAAAAAAACTGGGCCTGATGGTGCATACCTGTAGTCCCAGCTATTTGGGAGACAGACAGGAGGATTGCTTGAGTCCTGGAGTTTGAGACTAGCCTGATCAATATAGCGATACTTTGTATCACAAAACCAAATCTGGGGAAATCTGAAAACAAGGGCTGAAAATTCTTCAGAAGCAATATATTATTGATAAAATGAAAGATTACTTTTATATAATTTTACAGTTGTAATTCAGTGTTACACTTGAGACTTAAAATGTTTACAGCAATTGAGAAAGAAAAGGCATTTTAATTTAAAAATATAGTGCAACATTGAAAAGCGCTGGCCATTTTTGGCTGATAGATTGAACTAGTAACTGATGTTAGAATTTCCCTCAACATGGCAACTTTGATAACTCAGAAACCTATAAACTGAGGGAAAAAATCACTAATTTGATACTGCTTCCCCTCTCTGTTTTTGTTTCTTTAAAAACCCTGATGCTTGCTTACAACTTTGCAGAAAGAAAACTCACAAAATTGTTTTGTATTTGGAAATTTCAATTTACCTCCTCATACTGGTCAGCTTTTATGATTTCAAATTACTAGGTTGATAGAATTAACTTTTATATTTGGAATTGGATCTTTATAAAACGGGAATATTAGAAAACAATTAAGAAAAACTTTGAATTGCCTTTTTTAACCTTTGTGATAAAAAATAAAACTATAGATGCTTTTGCATGATTTACAGCTAACATAATAAAAAGTTTGCAGAATTGAAAAAGATTCAGTGGGAATTGGATCACAAACCCTCTGTTAGCATGCTTTCAGAAACCTAGTGTGCATTTCCCAAAGAATATTTTGCTGATTTAAAGAATATACTTAATGATACAGTATTATATCCTGAGCTGTGAAGTTGTTTTAGCCACTTTATTTTTAACTAAAAATAAACAGTCAATATTTTCACATGTTAGGAATCATTGGTAAAATGAACAGATTTCAATAATCTTTAAGATACCTTTCCACTCTGAAAGTATGTTTCTTTGAATAGGCCAGAAAATGACAACTTTTAGTAAACAACTATTTAAAGTTTCAGACTGAATAACTAATGTAAGATCCCAATTTTTCCTTTTTTTCATTTTAGATTTGGGGATATTCCCTGCCCAAAAAATTCCTGGAAAATTGACTAGTATTAAGTGTGAGTAAAAGGTGTCCACTTTTTTTAAGTTTTGATTTTAGTTTTGTCTTCAATAGTATTTGGGAAGATTTAGCCTAGAAGTTATGTAGTATTTATTACATGAAAATCAAACTTGCTTTGTTACTGGGCTGGCTTCAGAAATTTAGAAAATTGTTTCTGTGTATCAAAATACTTTTTTTTTCTTTTTTTAAAATCTTAAATGGTAAATGTACCATTGTAAAATGAAATTTCAGCTCCAAAAGTTTACCCTTTTATTAACTGGAGTATGATAATTAGTCTTTAGCTATCACCATCAATAGTAAAGAATTTGGATTTAGGCTGTATAAGCAAGCCTTTGCAGGGCCAATATTAATGCCATGCTAGTGATGCTGTTGATATAAAATAAGAAGGGGGAAAAAAAATCTCCCTTAGAAGCTTTCTGTGTTTTGACAGTACCAGTTCAAGAATGGCTATAATGCTGCTCTGCCTTCTACAGCTTGCTGCACCACTCTGTAGTTACTCTGTAACTATACGTTTCTATCTTTTTTGGTTAAACACTCCCTGATAATGCTGCTATACATACATCTGTATTATACACAGTGATACATTTGTAAGGGTTTCCCTTCCTGTTTTTATGTGGGCTGGGCAAATTTTAGTGTAACATCAACTTCACAGTTCCCCAGTGTAAAACTAAGTTCACTCTTTTAGTAATGAACCCAAATTTAAAGACTTTTATAGTATATTTTAAAAGGGGAAACTTACCCAGATGTTTTATTTCTACACATTTGTGTGTATGTGTGTGTGTGTGTGCGTGCGTTATAAGCCAGATAGTATATATGTATATTATATACATAAAACACTATTTTTGCATACAAGTATGCTTTTATTATACACATAATAAAGATCGGGGAAGGTTTCTGTTTTTTTCTTAATAGGTGAAGAAATCTTGAAGACCAGAAATTGGATCTTATTGAATTTTGGTGTTTTTTTTTTTTTTTTTTTTTTTTTTTTTTTTTTTTTTTTTTTTTTTTTTTTTTTTTTTTTTTTTTTTTTTTTTTTTTTTTTTTTTTTTTTTTAATATTTTTTTTTTTTTTTTTTTTAATGATTCTTTGAATCTCAAGTTCGTCTTTAGATGAACTTTTTTGGTTTTTTTTTTTTGAGGAGATAACTAATGCTAGCTGTCTCCAGTCTGACAAAGGTTATTCGAATGGACTTAATCTTCCAGTAGTTGGGAGATGTTTTAAAAACACAGCCTGTGTTTCAATTGTGGCTGAGAGATTTCCTTGGCAATGTGAGGAAGAAAATTCTTTCTGCCTCATTATTATTAATTCATGGATTGAGTGTTGGTTCGACCTACAGGCGTAATAGATTGGAACTCAGTGAAGACACAGACAACCCTATTGAGAACAACCAGCTAATGTGAGTACAGAAATGTGCCTTCTTTCTCATTAAGGGAATAAGCTTTTTTTGTAATTTAAGCCATAATTTTCCTGTGCTAGTAAGAAATTAAAAAGGTTTTATTCTGGTAATAGCTTATAAACTTATAGTTTTTGGATGGAAACATTGTTTTTTCTTATTTCTTTCTTTGGTTAATCATGTACAAAGTAAAAATAATACAACCAAGTTGAAGTCCTCTTATAATTCCATGTCTTGAAGAATAATGCTATTGATTGTTTATCACAGTGTAATTCTTTATCTGCATACATTTCTTTTCCTAATCTTTCTAATGACCTTGTAGTGTTTCATTGTATGGTTATGCCAGGATTGAATGAATCACTCATTGATAGACATTTGAGTTTTTGCCATTAAAAACAGAACTAGCCCCCATGTAGAAATACCTTATGTACACATCTTTGTAAGCTGTTTCCAGTTTTGGGGTGCAGATTTGTACATGTTTTAGTATTACATTGTTAAGAGGTCATAACAGTTTACTGAGCAACTAATAGGGTCTTCTTGATTTGTATAAGCTCAGTGTGTCCCTTTTAGTAAAGATAATAAGCTTTGGCCATGTTCTGATCAGTCCTTTTCATTTTTATGAGTTTTGTTAGGGTTTTAATTTTGCTATTACAGAAAAAGTTTTTTATTCAGAGTTTATAAAAATACCATTTTCAATATATGGCTTGTCTTTTTGCATAACATAAGATAATTCAGAAACTTTGTATAGTGCTTTATGTAATTAGTGAGCTAGTACTGTTTTGAAATCTCTGCTTTTATTCCCTTGGAAATTTTGCCAGTGAAATAGAATTTTTTAAAAAATAGCTAACCATTTTTGTTCATTTTACATGCTACTTTTTTAATAAATCATATTTACTTATGAGTTCTCTGCGTTCTCTTGACCCATATACTTATTCACATTCTAGTATTATATTTAAACATTGTTATACTTTCCATCTGTAATAGCAGGTAGAGCAAGACTTTCCCACCCCTCTTTAATTATCCTTATTTTTTCCAACATTTATTTTTCTAGATGATTTTATAATGTCAAGTCCCAGTAATAAACTCTCACTGGAATTTTGATCTGAATTGCATTAAATGTAGGCATTATTTCTGGGAAAAGTAACTTTTTATCCTCTATATATTCATGGATTGAGTGTTGGTTCAACCTACAGACGTAATAGATTGGAACTTATGTGCCTTGGTGTCACAGATTTTTTTGTTTTGCTTTTAATGTAGTGTGGTGTTTGCATATGTCTTTATTTTCTGATTACATATAATTTCGTTATGAATAGGACCCTTATCTGAATGATTATTTCTGGCATAGAGCAAAATTACTGACCTTGCATATCTATCTTACATTTTTATTATTTTTAGTATATTTTTTGCCTGTTAGATTTCCTAGTTTACAAACATAACTGAGCTATATTTTGTTGTCTCATCCTTCTTTGGTTAATGCTTTTTTCTTACCGTGTGTACTAGACTATGGGACTCGAGGCTAGCCTTGAAACTGAACTGGCAGTTCTGAGTAGCTGACATAGGTGTGCAGCACTACTCCTGGGCCTTTTTAAAAAATTAAGTGTGTGGATGTTGCATTTGAGCTTGCTTTTTTATTCTTGAGCATTCTACTTAAAGAGAAAAGACTTTAACCCCATTTTTTCTTTTTTTGTTCCTTTTTGAAATACTGCTTATGATTTTTTAAATGATCTTTAGTAATGTATTGTATTTCCTAACATTAAAACCATTTTTAGTCCTGAGATAAACATTTTTGATTATCTAATATTTTAGTATACCTCTTGTTTAATTAGCTAATACTTTAGTTGGGATTTCTAGTGTAAAATCTTCCAGATTTTGAGCTGCTGTGAAATACACCTTGAGGGGATAGCTAAATAAATCTAAGGTCATAATTTTTAAATTTTGTCTTTGGATATTTAAGAGTTTCAAATGAGAAATATAATAATGTCTAGTCTTTCCTTTATCAATCTACTGTTTCATGTAAGTTCATATGATTCTGTCTTTACGTAGGAATTCAGGAATTTTACCATCGCTATGTGTACGGTAGTCTTTAAAACAAAGTTCTGTCAGGCATTTTATGAGCCTTTCTAAAGACTCGGATCTATTCAGTACAGAGAAATTTTCTGGTACTGTTTTTCTTATTATCTCTGTTCCATTCCTTCTTTTCAGAGTTTCCATTGACAAGAAATTTTATTTTTGGTAATTATTTTCATGACCTGGCTTTGAACCTAGGATTCTTCTGCTTCATTTTCCTGTGTAGCTGAGATTACAGGCATGCACCACTGCAACTAGGAGTCATTTTCTTTTTTTTTCCCTAGTGAAAATTACAGATGCCCATAATATAAAACAGTATAAAGATCTTTTTTTGCTAAAACATTACTAAAGTGATGCTCCCTACTCCCCTTAACTTTGAGGAAGCTTTACAGAGTTAATTTGCATGCAATTGCCTTAAAGTTCTGATTCATACTATTTTATTTTTGTTCTTATTTTTTGAGGCAGTGTCTCGTTTTGTAGTTCAGGCTGGCCCTGAGCTCTCTGTGTAGCCCTCACAGCAATCCTGCCTCTGCCTCCTGAGTGCTGGGATTATAGGCATGAGCCAGTACGCCTGGCAATGTGGTGTGTGGTACTGATTGCTGATGGGTGTGGTATTGTGGTAAGTGGTTACCAGGGAACAAACTCAGGGAACTCAGGAGCTTGCGCTTGCCAGGCAGACACTGAAACAACTGAGCTAAGTCCCCTTGCCGTGACTCATGCTGTTTTTAAAATTTTATTAATGTACTTAGCACATTCATCACAGGAAATATGCATCTTGATTCTTTTTGTTTATACTATTTTGTTACCATATCAGCGGTGCTGTTTTATTGTTTGATTAGTTTGTGAGTTGTTTTCTTAAAAGTAGTTCCAAATAGGCCGGGGATTTAGCTCAGTGGTTCCGGCACCTGTCTTGCAAGCGCAAGGACCTGGGTTGAATCCGCGGTAACCACATACCATACTGGGTGTGGAGACTCACGCCCAGCAGCAACCAGTACCACATACCACAGTGCCGGGCGTGGTGGCTCACGCCTGTAATCCCAGCACTCGGGAGGCAGAGGCAGGAGGATTGCTGTGAGGAGTTTGAGGCTGAGCTCAGGGCCAGCCTGAACTACAAAGTGAGACCCTGTCTCAAAAAACCTAAAAAAAAAAAAAACAAAAAACAAAAAACAAAAAACGTAGTTCCAAATAGTTGAATGTAATTTTTAGAGGTACTAGTTTCAGGAGTAAGATTGAACCTCTAAGCTTCTTTTTACTGTAAAAATTTTTTTCTATTAAACTTCATTGTTCTCCTCAGCTTACTATTTTTCTTCTTTGATGTGCCATTATAATTATTTGAATATTCTGTAAAAAATACGTGACTCCATTTCAAGCAGATTTTTAAGATATTATTTGTTTTTATGATACTGTACACAGGCCCTTGCACATTTTTTTACTTCAGACAAAGTCTCATTAAATTGCCCAGTCTTCTTGTCTCAGCCTCCTGAGCTCTTGAAATTATAGGTATGTGCCAGCACAACCTCCTAAAGCATTTTTTAAATTATCCTTTCAGCCTACATTGTGGTGAATGCCTGTAATCTTAACAAATTATTCTAAGCAGCAAGGAGAAATCAGGCTGTTCTTGCTTTGCTTAGAAATCTCCCAGGTAAATATTTGCATTCCTGACTTAGGTTCTTCCCCCAATACAAGATCTTCCACCCAATAGAGCACAACTCCACTGAGTTCCCTTCTAATTCATAAGAAGAATCATCTTTCCTCAAGTTTTCAGTAACATTTTCAACATATTTCACCAGAAGCACCTTTAATATTATCATGTCTATCACCAGTGTCTTGTAGGGTTTGATGTCAAGCACCTTGAATTTTTCCAGCCTCCTCCTTCATGACCCTATTCCAAAGCTATAGCTATACTTTTAGTTTTTTTATTTTTGTTTTGCATTTCTACAGCAGTATTCAGGTTGGGGTACCAAACTTTATAATTAAGTATTGATATATGGTGTAGATGTAATACTATTTTTTTAAAAATCTCTAACTTTTGAACATTGAAGTTTCTCAATATTATTTCCTTATTAGCAATAAGATATGTTGATGAGCTCTCTTGTACATTATTGCTCTGGTATTAGTTGAATATTTTTTCTTTAGGACATTGTAGAAACTGGACTTATTGGACCAAAGGCTTTATAAATTTTCAAGAATTGTTATTTGGTTTGTTGCAGACTGTTCTAATCTTGGTTGTTAACTTGAGGGCATGTTTTCATCATGGCATACTTTTTTTTTTTTTGAGACAAGGTCTCACTTTGTAGTTTAGGTTGGCCCTGAGCTCACTGTGTAGCCTAGGCTGGCCTCAAACTCACAGCAATCCTCCTGCCTCTGCCTCCCGAATGCTGGGTCTATTGGTGTGAGCCACCACACCCTGCCCTATGGTATGTGGTACTGATTGCTGGTGGGCTGAGTCACCATACCCGGCATTGTTGTATGTAGTTACCTGGGATGGAACTAGGAACCACTGAGCTAAATCTCTGGCCCTACTATTCTTGATTAGTACTTCAGATAGATACGTTTGAATTTAGTTTGATGTCTAGTGACAGGTCAGTGTTTATAAAACCTAGTCTGTTGGTATATGAACATGTAGAAACTTCTTACACAGTTTCTCTCTTCCTCTCTTTTTCTTTCTGGTACTAGAAATCAAACTCAGGACCTTGCACTTGTCGGGCAAGTGTGGTGCCACTGAACTACATCCCTGGCCTTTCCATAGTCTTATGTGTTTTGCTTTTATGGAGGTTTTTTTGGATGCTGTAACATATTACCTGGGGTATGGCAGGAACTAGGGGATAGACTTATTTTATTCAATCACTATTTTATGGGAATAGTACTGAAGATTTTCTCTTGGTCCTTGTTTATAATTGTTCAGTTTTTAGCCACATTCAGTATATGAACTAGCACCAGAGATGTTTTCAAAGATAATTTCATAAGTAATTCTAGCCAAATAAGATTTTTCTACCTAGTAATAATTGCATACTAGGCAGAAATAATACAAATATTTATGAGGTGTTTGAACTTTTTCATTCAGATAAAAAGACCTTGTTTGTCAGAAATGTAGATTTAGCAAGTTATATTGTGTAAACTAATCCAGGCCACATTAATCTGAAATATAGATCAGGTGTTTATTTAACAGTGCTTATTTAAATTCTGTACTGAAGCAGTTTATCAAACACCAGGGAGAAAATTTAACATGTAAATTTAGTGTACAATCAGTGTGTTTGCGGGGGTGTATGATGGCAAGTGCAAGTTAAGGTAATTATTTTTTTTTTTCCAGTATGATCTTATTAGATAATTGGAAGTTGAGAGAATTTACCTGAAATATGTTAATATATTGTCTCCTCATTTTAGGATTACATTTTAAAGGCGATTTCTGTGCTTGAGTTGTCATTTGGAAGATTGGAAGATTCAAGAGTATTCCAAGAGTACTTGGAGCTGGTCCTCACTTTGAGGAAGCAGTGGCTTATTTCAGGACAATCTGAGAATTCACTCAGCATGTCTAATCAAGGAGAAGATTGCTATTTTTTTTTCTATTCTACATGTACCAAAGTAAGAACCTACATCTCCATATCATATCTTTCCATAGTTTCTTCCATATTTCTTTTCCCCCTCAGTACTGGGGATTGAATTTAAGGCCTTATACTTCAAAGGTAGGCATAATACCACTTGAGCTAAAACTCCAGCCTTTTCTGTAGTTTCTTTAATAGAACTGATGAGGTTTTCCTTATATCTGTAGTTATATTTTGTTTAACTGTTTATTATCAGCTTTTTTGTAAACAATAGCAAGTTTAGGGGCAGGGATTTAGCTTAATGGTGCTATGCCTGCCTGGCAAATGTAAGATCTTGGATTGGATTCCCAGTACCACCGAGAAAAAAAAAGAGTGTATTTAGAATTCATTGTTCATTATTTTCATTTTATGTGTAATTATAATTTTCCCATGTTCTATAAAAAGTGAAAAGGCAGCCTGGGCTACATAGTGAGTTCCTAGCTAGCCCTACAAGACAATACCCTGTCTCAAAACAAAACAAAAATGTGAATTTTAGGGTCAGGGTGTTTAGCTTGATGGTAGAATACTTGCCTAAGTTTGGAGCAGCTCTCTGATTGTGTTGTCTACTTACACCAGTTTTCATAACAGTGTTTCCAGATGAAGTATACAAAGAAGCATAAATATAGATTAATTGTCCTTAAATCTTTATCTGTTAACTTCCTCTGTGATTTTTCTGTCCAAAGCCTAGAGTTACACAAGGCAGGGTATATGAAGCAATGTATTTTTTAGCGTACCTAACATTCCTACATTTCAATCTTGTGTCAGTATGGGTTGTTGTGTTGACAGATCAAATAAAGGGTACTATCAAGAAGTAGGTTATAGGGGGCCGGGGAGTTAGCTCAGTGGTTCGGGCGCCTGTCTTGCAAGCGCAAGGGCCCGGGTTCGATTCCCCGGTAACCACATAACAATACTGGGTGTGGAGACCCACACCCAGCAGCAACCAGTACCACATACCACAGTGCCGGGCGTGGTGGCTCACGCCTGTCATCCCAGCACTTGGGAGGCAGAGGCAGGAGGATTGTGATGTGAGTTGGAGGCTGAGCTCAGGGCCAGCCAGAACCACAAAGCGAGACCCTGTCTCAAAAAACCTAAAAAAAAAAAAAAAAAAAAAAAAGAAGTAGGTTATAGAAAATTCTAAATTTGTTGCCCTCATACTCTTGTTAATCCAATCTCTTCTTTTTTTAATCTTTTCTTACTAATTTGTGTTTATCTAGGTTGTAGTGAAGTCCTGTTATGGACATAGAGTGTATTTCAGTGCCCCATTTCTTTTCTGTGTTCTCTTATTTAAAAGGGTGACAGCTGTCCATTCCGTCACTGTGAAGCTGCACTAGGAAATGAAACTGTTTGCACATTATGGCAAGAAGGACGTTGTTTTCGACAGGTGTGCAGGTTTCGGCACATGGAGATTGATGTAAGTTTTCAGTACTACCAATAAATACTTTTTATGTACCAAAAAATACATATTTTTTGTTTCATTTTTCAGTTCTAGGGATTGAATCTAGGTCCGCTAGCATGCTAATATAATGCTCTACCACTGAGGTACCCACTCCCAGCCCTTTAGTCTTGCTCAGTTCCCCAGGCTGCCCTGGAATTTATAATCCTCCTACTTCAGCCTCGTGAGGAGTCGGGATTTCAGGTGTGTACCACTGTGCCTAAATTTCAACAACAGCAAAACTTTCAAAGGGCCAACAAACATACTGATATGGAAAGATCAGGATATATTGTTATGTGAAAAATGTTAAGTGTGAATAAAGTATGTAGAATAGGGGAGAAAAGAACTTAACATTTGTTTTTTATTTCATATATATTTTTTAAATCTCTAGAAGTATAAAGGAGAACCTTGAAAGTGACTGTAGGAAAGGCAGGAAAGGATCTTACTACCACTTCTGTAGTTTTTTTTTTTTTTTCTTTTTTTTTTGAGACAGGATCTCACTTTGTAGTTCAGGCTGGCCCTGAGCTCACTGTGTAGCCCAGGCCGGCCTCAGACTCACAGCAATCCTCCTGCCTCTGCCTCCCAAGTGCTGGGATTACAGGCTTGAGCCACCACAGCCAGCATTGTGGTATGTGGTTATCAGTGCGATGTTTAAAGGTGTGAGTCACCACGCCTGGCATTTTTGTATGTGGTAACTGGAGATTGAACTCAGGATCTTACATTTGCAAGGCAGACACCGGAACCACTGAGCTAAGTAACCAGCCTAATAGTTTAGGTTCCATGTTAGCCATTTTGTCTACTTGCTGGTACATTACTTAATTTGTAACCCTAAATCACTACTTGAGTATTGTGGTCATTTGAAACATGTAGTCAGTACAAAAAATTTGAGTTACCATATGTGCATATTTCCAGTTGCAGTGATGACAGCTCTGCCTTCTTGTTTCATAGTAAAATGAAATATTCTTTTCATAGGCAGTATGGTGGCATGACTTTTTCCAGTTTTGTAATTTTTACCGGTCATTCTGCTCTTTAAAATGGTCCCAAAACATAAGACTGAAGTAAAGTGCGTTATTTAAAAATAAAGTAAATCTGTTATGTACTTAACAGAGAAAATATGAATATTAGGTTGGTTTTGTCCAGGCATAAGTTAACTGTTCACCATGCATCCCAGGCTGGCCTCAAACTCATGGCAGTCCTGCCTCAGCCTTCTAAATGCTGGGGTTACAGGTGTGCGCCACCATGCCTGGCTAAGAATTTTTGTTTTAATTGATTTTATTGGTATATTTTATATATACATTGTGATCAGAAACAGAATTTTTTTGTTATAGTCAATGTTTTTGTTTCTCTTCGCCATATTTTCAAATCTCTGAAATAATTGGGTTTTTTTCCTGAAATATAAAGAAACTTAAAACTGATTATTCTGATAAGCAGTCCAATATAAATCAAATTTATTAACTGTATAGAAGTGCTTATAGGGCATCTTTTTAATTGAACTATTAGGGTATTTATAGAAAAGTACACAAATAATAATCTTAAAATTAGAAGAATTTTCCACAAAGTGAATATAATTAATTGAATAGCACCCAGTTCAAGAAAATGAGCATTAATAGCATTCTTACCTTTTTATCCTTTCATTGCCTTCAACCATACCTTAAAGCTAATAATCAGTGTTCTACCTTAGAAAAATTTTTACTGTTTGGATCTTTATGTAAATGGAATCAGACAGTATGCCTCTTTTTGTTTATCTCTCTTCTTTCATTCTTTTTTTATTATTTTATTAACATGTTAAGCATTTAAAATACTAGCAAGTCCCTATAAATATATACCTATACCAACAGTTGCTCAGTATATTTTACCTCATAAATCTACCTTAATATACAGTGTAAACAACATCATCAAGATGCATGGATGCATCCCTAGTAAATATGGTAGTGGTTTGTTTTTATTACTAGATGGTGTTTTATTGTATGAATACTGTGTAGTGTAGCCATTCGGATAATGATGTACATTTGAGTTGCTTGCAAAATTTTGAAGCTACAGGCTGGGAATTTAGCTCAGTGTTTCTGGTGCCAGCCTTATAAGCACAAGGCCTCAAGTTTGATTCCTGGTACAAAAAAAAAAAATTTTTTTTGCTATTACAAATAGTACTGCTGTGAAAGTATGTGTTGCGCTGACTCCCATCCCCCATTGCTGGGAGTAGAGCCCATGGCCTTGCACATGCTGCTCAAGTAGCTATACATATCTTTTGGAGATACGTATATAATTCTTGGACTTAGAACCCTCTGGGTTTTTTTGTTTCTTTCTCCTTCCAGTTCTAGGAATTTAACCCAACACAGATCCTGTGTTATACAGCAGTTTATTCTAGATGTATAGATGTTTTGATTCTGGTTTTTGTATTTGTGGTGCAGGGAGTCAAACCCGGGGCCTCCTGCATGTTGGTCAAGTGCTTAGCCATTAAACTATGCCTTCAACCCACATTCTTTTATAAGAGTGATGTAGTCTGGGAAGGGTACATGCTACCCATATTATTATGCATACCTTACTTTGAAAAGTTGTGGTGTTAATACTCAGGAGGCTGGAACAAGAGCATCACAGTGAGCTCAAGGCCAATTTGAACAGCCTAGCAAAAGCCTGTCTCAAAAAAAAAAAAGAATTAAGAATGAGAAAATTTTTCTAGGGCCGAGGATATAGCTCAGTGGTTCCGGCGCCTATCTTGCAAGTGCAAAGACCCGGGTTCAATCCCTGGTAACCACATAACAATACTGGGCATGGAGACTCACCCCAGGAGCAATCAGTACCACATACCACAGTGCCGGGAATGGCAGCTCACGCCTGTAATCCCAGCACTCGGGAGGCAGAAGCAGGAGGATTGCTGTGATGTGAGTTGGAGGCTGAGCTCAGGGCCAGCCTGAACCACAAAGCGAGACCCTGTCTCAAAAAAAACCTTAAAAAAAAAAAATTCTAATAACCTTAAAACTCACAGTTTGAAATAATAGCTACAGTTCATTTAGTCTATTCCATGTACTTTGTGCTTCATATACATTATTTCTTTTAATCATTATAAGAAAGTTAGATAGCTCTTTTCCACACTGAGAACTTTGGGGGCTCACACATGCTAAGCAAGTGCTCCTGCACAGAGCTACATCTGTTGCCCTGCTTTTTTTTTTTTTTTTTGAGACAGGGTCTGACTTGTAGTTTAGGCTGGCCCTGAGCTCACTATGTAGCTTAGGCAAACCTGGAACTCACAGCAGTCCTGAGTGCTGGAATTACAGGTGTGATCCACCACACCTGTGTGGTATGTGGTACTCACTGCTGGTGGGCGTGAGTCTCCATGCCCATGCCCGGCATTGTTGTATGTGGTTACCAGGGATTGAACCAGGTCCTTGCACTCACAAGGCAGGTGCAGAACCACTGAGCTAAGTCTCCAGCCCTTATCCTCCCTTTTTTATTTTTTTTAAGTTTTGTTTTGAGACAAGATCTCATTAATTTTCCCAGGCTGATGTCAAACTTGCTGTTTTTTTGTCTTGGTCTCCTGAGTAGCTAGAATTACACAAGTATGAGCCTGATATTCCTGTATTTCATTGCTGAGGAAAGTGAACCTGAAGACATTAAATTGTCCAGGGTCATATAGCTAATAGCATAATGGAGATGAAAACTCCATTGTTATCTTTGATTCCATAATCTTTTGTTTTAATTGAAACTGGGTCTTGCAAGGTAGCTCAGGATGGGTTTTTTTGTTTTGGTGTGGGACTCAAACTCAGGACTTTGCACTTGTCAGGCAGGCATGGTGCCACCAAGGTAAATCCTTGGGCCTCAGATTGGTTTTGAACTCAGTGTGTTTAGAACTTGTTGTGATCTTCCTGCTTCACTGTCCTGAGTGCTGGGATTACAGGCTTACACCACTACACCTAGCTAATGATTCTATTCTTAACTACTATATCCTGTTTCTTTAGATTAAGTGTAGACATTTGGGTTTGAGGATGAGGCCAAGGAAGAAAGAATAACAGATAACTACCCCTCTGATCCTTTCACTGCCCCACCATGCCTAAACTATTGTCACTTTGAGCAGCTCCTCTTCCTACTGCTAAAAATTATGTCACAAGCCCTAGATTTTGTACCCTATGTGAACTCTGTCCAGAAAACCAGCAGGTCTTACTTCATTTTTTAATTTTAAAAAATTAATTTTTCTCTTACAGAAAAAACGCAGTGAGATTCCATGTTACTGGGAAAATCAGCCAGTGGGATGTCAAAAACTAAATTGTGCTTTCCATCACAACAGAGGACGCTATGTTGATGGCCTGTTCCTACCTCCAAGCAAAAGTGAGATCAGTTCTTAATTTTAATAAGTAGTTCCTGTTAAGTAGACACTCATTATACACACTGTACATACTATGTCATATACATTGCCTTCTTTCAGCCCACTAACTGAACAGTATTATTTGCTCTTTGCACATAGGTAAATAGAACCTTATGAAGGTTCACAGAACCAAACTTTTCTTGGCATGCCAGACTAGATTGCTATAGCTTGTCTCATTTCCTGTTTTCCTATCAAACCAATAAGGTTTTCAAGTGAAATTTAATTCTCTAGGCCAGTGAGAGCGAACCTAGGGGAACTGTGCTGCAACAAGCTGTTTGCATTATTGAAAGCTCTGAAAGGTTTACCTTCCTCTCGACCACAGTTTGGTGGATCTGGTCCTCTGCCTATTCTATAAAATAAAGATTGTAAGATAGTCTTGTCTGTTCATTAACATATTTTTTATGGCTAGTTTTCTGCTACTGCTGAAGAATATATAGTTGAGGCAGAGACTACATGGTTCAGAAGGCCTACCATATTAACTGCCTGGCTCAACACAAAACCTAGGCTGTAATCTAAAATAACATATCCTATAGAAAGCTGGTATTTATTTCCCAAGTCTCCTTTAATATAATTTTCTTAGTGGCATTAGTGCCACTAAAAAGCCATATCTGGGCCTGGGTGTTGTACTTGCTTGACATGCATGAGGCCCTGGGTTCAATCCTCAGCATTACAAAGATAAGTAATAAAAAGTTGTCCTGCTGTGTGATTAGAACTTCTTGTCTATGTCTTTCAACTTTTATTAAGGACAGAGGATAGGCTCAGTCTTTTCTAGTTTGTTCAGATAAATGTTACCTCCTATTCTCTACCCTTTCCCCCATCCTTACTGGGAATTGGACTGAAGGTCTCATGTGTGCTAGACAAACCATTTACCACTAGGTTATACCTGTCATATAATTAAAGAGTTTGATAAACTAGTTCTTTTTTTCTTTTTGTGAGACAGGGTCTCACTGTGTAATTTAGGCTTGAACTAGATAGCCCAGGCTGGCCTTGAACTTGCAGTGATCCTCCTGCCTCAGCCTCCTGAATTCAGGTGTTATAGCCATGTGCAACCACACTCTGTCTACCTTATTCTTTTTTTTTTAATTTAATTTTGAAACAAGGTCTAAGTTGCCCTTACTCAATTTAAACTGGTGATCCTTCTGTGTTAGCCTCCCAAGGAGCTGTGATTATAGGTGCATAGCACTACACTTGACTGCTGTCTCTTAAAAGCTATTTTTTGATGATCAAAAATCTAGACTATCAGTTTTAAAATTAAATCATAAAACTTAGAAAGAAGTAGTATGCATTTAGCCTTCTGTTCTGAGTGCCACAATGAAGTTACTAATTAAAGCACATTTCTTTTTTTTTGAGACCGAGTCTTGCTTTGTAGTTCAAGCTGGCCCTTAGCTCAGCCTCTAACTCACATCACAGCAATCTTCCTGCCTCTGCCTCCCAAGTGCTGGGATTACAGGCGTGAGCCACTACGCCCAGCACTGTGGTATGTGGTACTCCTTGCTGCTGGGTGTGAGTCCGCCCAGTATTGTATGTGGTTACTAGGGGAGCGAACCAGGGCCCTTGCGCTTGTAAAACAAGCGCTGGAACCACTAGCTAAATCCCTGGCCTAAAGCACATTTCTAATTCCATGTGAACTTTGACACTAAATTGAAAAATTAGGTAAAAGATATAAATGCTTATAGGAAAAATGTACCAAACTTAACATAAAGGTCCAGAAATTTTTGTTGAATTGGGATTGCATGTTCTTTGTTAATTTATGGCTGGTTTTGTATATACATTTAGCTGTATTGCCCACTGTGCTTGAGTCACAAGAAGAAGAAGTAAAGGCTAGCCAGCTCACAGCTCAACAGAACAAATTGTCTGTCCAGTCTAATCCTTCACCTCAGCTACGGAGTGTTATGAAAGTAGAAAGTTCCGAAAATGTTCCTAGCCCCACACACCCACCAGTAGTAATCAATGCTGCAGATGATGACGAAGATGATGATGGTAAGTGGTAGCTCTTTTTTTTTTTTGCTATATTGAGGATGGAATCAGCCTCTTCAATGCTAGTGATGTTCTCTATCCCTAGCTTTTCTATTTTTAGACAAGATCTTGCTATATTTTCAGCTTTTTGAGATAGAATTTGCTAAGATGCCCACGCTGGCCTCAAACCTGTGATCCTCCTGTTTTAGCCTCTCAAGTAGCTGGCTGGGACTGCTGGCGTGCCGCCATACCTAGCTAGTCTGACTTTCCTTCTTTCTTTTTTTTTGAGACAGGATCTCACTTTGTAGTTCAGGCTAGCCCTGAGCTCAGCCTTAAACTCACACCAATTCTCCTGCTTCTGCTTCCCAAGTGCTGAGATTACACGTGTGAGCCACCACGCCCAGCACTGTAATGGGTGGTACTGATTGTTGATGGGCATGAGTTTCCACACCCAGCATTGTTGTCTGTGGTTACCAGGATTGAACCTGGGCCCTTGTGCTTGCAAGGCAGCCACCAGAACCACTGAGCTAAATCCCCAGCTCTAGACTTTCTAGTTCAGGCTGGCCCTGAGCTCACTATGTAGTCCAGGTGAACCTCAAACTCACAACAATCCTCCTGCTTCTGCCTCTCAAGTGCTGGGATTATAGCTGTGAGCTATCACACCTGGCATTGTGGTGTGTGGTACTGATCGCTGATGGGCATGAGTCACCGTGCCCAGCATTGTGGTGTGTGGTTATCAGAGATTGAACTCAGGACCTTGTGTTTGAAAGGCAGACGCCCAGTCTACTAAGCTAAATCCCCAGTCTAGCCTTTCTTTAATGCAAGTAAATAGGATCATGTAGTGAGTTGGACAGAATTGGTAATAAAGCTGTAGCCCTGTTTTTAATTGTAAATTTATCTTAAATATTGATACACAGACCAGTTTTCTGAGGAGGGTGATGAAACTAAAACACCTACTCTACAACCAACTCCTGAAGTCCATAATGGATTACGTGTGCCTCCTACACGGAAACCTGGAGTCAGTTTAAAGCAAGGTAAAAAGAGATTGTATTATTGCTAAATCTTAAGCATCATTGAATATGTCCACATTATTTTAACTACTTTTGAAGTTTCACAGTCAATGAACTGCTTCCCTCTGTGTTACACATACATTCTTACATGTAAATTTTCTTATTCAAAAAAATACTTGAGTGCTTGCTATGAACAGATAAAAAGTAAAGATGAAAAGGGTCTGGTTTCTCATATTATTTTAATTTGGGTTTCTCAGGTGAAAGTTTAAATTTTGGAATAAAAACTCTTGAGGAAATTAAATCAAAGAAAATGAAGGAAAAATCCAAGAAGCAAAGTGGTAAGTCATCACAGATTTTGCCAGGGATGGTTGTGTTATAAGAGAACAATAGGGACACTTGCAGCTTGTGTATTTGCCAAAATGAATAAATAGATTTTGATTTCTCTAAGTTGAAGTAAAATACAGACTTAACAGTCACTGTTTCAGTCCTGAACTATTCATAGCTAGGCACTTACAATAACCCAAAAAGACTTACATATCTTAGGAAATATTTTGTGATAGAATTCTCCTCAAAGGTTGTTAGGGTTTTCTTGTGGCATGGCTCAACCTCTGGCTGGTGTATATTTCCACTCTAAAAATATAAATCAGGTGTAAAGTGGATTCTATGGAGAAAAGCAAATAATTGATTCTAGGAACTCTTAAACACTTGTTGTATTAGAACATTGGAGTTACAGATGATTAAATTTAGACAGTAAAGTTTGGATTGACATACCTGTTACCTAATATGCTTCTGAAGTTAACTCTAGATTAACATTAGCCTTTTTCTCTCCCAGTGCCAGAGATTGAACCTCACGCCTTAGAACTGAGATACATCCTCAACCCCTTTTTTCATTTTTATTTTGAGACAAAGTCTCACAAAATTGTCCAGGCAGTGCTCAAATTTAAGATCCTCCTCTCTCAGCCTTCAGAGTCCTGGACTAGGATTACAGTGTATATTACCATACCTGGCTTAGTCTCATATTTTGTTTAAACATTGTACTCAAGGGTTCCCCACCTCTAATACCATTTCATTATAGGCAAATAAGTACAGAAAGATTGATCGGTTTATAGTAACAGGGCAGTCTGTATTGGACTTTAACTGGCTGTAGAATCAAAATTTCTTACCTTTTGATAACTTTATTTTTCACAAACCATTTATTGTTTTTGACTTGTCTTAATCAGAAGGTTCTTCAAGCATTTCCAGTCTGCTGCTCCAGCCTCAGCCTGTTCCGGGTCCTGAAAAAGAGAATGTTCGGACTGTGGTGAGGACAGTAACTCTGTCAAATAAGCAAGGTAAAGCATAAGTAGATCCTGTAGTTATTGTGCTTCTGCTTTTATACAATTAGAAATGCAAAATTCTTCTGGTTTTATGTTTTGTTTTGTTTTTTAACTTTTGATGATCTTGTAGAAAAACTAGTAGTATCTTAATTGAATGTAAGGATGAAAAAAGGCCATATTCCAGCTCTCTGGGGCTAAGGTAGGAGGATCACAAGTGCAAGCCCAACTTGGACAAATAAGTGAAAACCTGTACACAAGCAAAAGTACCTCTTGGGCTTTATAACCATTTGGTTAAGAACACATCTGTCTTCTGCTTGGCTGTTGTTAATAATACTGTGCTATTGCTTTTGTTTGGACTATGCATTTGACTTTAAATTATTGAAGTTTTTTGGGTTTTTTTGTTTTAAATGTAATAGTCAAGAGTGAGACCTGATTTTCAAGACAATTCCTATGTGGACTCAAGCTAGTAGGAGAACATACTTTGTACCTATTAGTAGCTACCAAATACAGAAAACTTGGCTAATGATAAGAGAAATTTTGTTTTTGCTATTTTAGGAGAAGAACCCTTGGTTAGACTGAGTCTTACAGAGAGGTTGGGGAAACGAAAACTTTCAGAAGGTGAGATAAAGTTTAGTGTGTATTTTTTGTTTTATGCTTATTTCTCGATTAGCATGGTATCTTCCCCAAACTGTCTTTACAAATCCCAACAGTTTGCTAGTACCTCTGGATATTTGACTAAAAGTACTTAAAAAATTTCCTTATGATTTTAATGTGGGTATTATACCTTTTGTTGAAATTACAGAAATGAAAATCACTACAATTTACTTAACTATCACCGTGACTAATTTACTGGAGTCAGGACACTTGTTTCAGGTCTTAACTTTTGTCGGTAATTAGTAACTTGGGTAAGATAGTCTTTGAAAACATTAGGGTTTTCTTTGTTTGTCTCACTATGTAGTTTAGACTGGCCTTGAACCTCAGTCTCCCAAGTACTGAAATTACAACATGTACTACCACACCCAGCTGGCCTTTTTTTTTGGTTTTTGAGACAAGGTAGTCCAGCTGGCCTTAAACTCACTTTATAATCCAGACTGGCTGCAAATTCATGGCAGTCCACTTCCTCGGCCTTAGGAGTGCTTAGATTACAGGTATGGACCACCAAACCTGGCAGTTGAAAACCATAGGTTTCTTACCTGAAACTGAGGTGAGACTGTAATATGACTTTCAGTTTCTTCATGAGTACCTTGAAAGTTTGTATTGCAACATTTGGCCAGTTAAATTTTTTTGCAAACATTTTTCATATTTCTAATTCTGAATTTGAAGCTCTTTTTTTTGTTTTAGTTGGTTATTTGGTAAGTATTCATTTGTACATTTGTTTTTTGCTCACCCTTACCGTTTGTTAGAACATTTTTATTACTTTTCTTACATTGACTATCTAGGAACTGGTACATACACATACCATGTAAATGCAGAAAACTTTCATAATTATTGTGCATTGTCTTTTTTGCGTATATTTTTCTTTCAATTTTTTAAATGTGTTTTTTGGTACATTTCAGTAATATATTACGATCACATTGTTCTTTGGGGATTTGTACCTGCATATGATATATCTTGATTGCTATTTTTTCCCATTCCTTTGCCTTACCTTCAGCTCCCACTCCCCTATGTACATAAGCTTTATTTTCATTTTTTCCTTTTTACCATCAAATTTATTTCCCTTTTTTGCTTTCCTCTGCCCCACCCAGTTACTATTTCCCTTTGAACATTGTCTTCCAATTTCTTATCTGTCCTACATGTTTGCATGTATTTCTTTTAGACTTTGTTTTAATATATGTATGCAATGCAGAGCATATTATATCTTGAGCCTTTTACTTCCTTTCCTTTGCTGTCTCTTTGTCTACCTCTCTGTTTCTTAGCCACTTCTTTCTGCTTGTATTTCTTGACCTTGCTAAAAACTGAAATCTTAAACTAGTTCTCAACATTTGTAGGTGGCGACAGTGATCCCCCATTAAAGCGGAGCCTGGCACAGAGGCTTGGGAAGAAAGTTGAAGCTCCAGAAATGAATATTGACAAAATACCAAAGAAAGGTACCTGTGTTCTAATACACTGAGTGTCTATGATCCTGACCCTTTTTGTAATTTTAATAAGTGTGGTTCATCATTCTGTTGTTTAGGCTAATAAGGTTATTTTTTGGTGTCTGTTACTCATTCAACAAACATTTGAGTGCTTACTCTGCTGGTTTCTGGCGTAGACACTACTGAACAAAATAATGTTATCATATCCCTTAGGAACTTTTAGTATAATGGCAGGTAAGAATACTTACAGATATTGATAGATTCTGTGACAGAGAAAAAGCACAGTAGTATGAGATCACGTAAGAAGGGTACTTAATTATTATGATCTGTCAGAAAAAGGCTCACAGAGGATGTGTTGTTGAAGTTTGGACCTAAAGAGAGAATAATCCTTGCAGAGTCCCAGAGCTGAGAAAGTATGATATGTTTGAGCAGCTGAATGTGGCTAAATCATAGAATTTGAGAAGAGTATGGTGACTGGGGGAAAAGGAGGACTTGGATCATTAGAGAACTTTTGAAGCCATCTTAAGAGTTTGGGCTTTTCCTAGGATAATGAGCCACTGAAAAGTTATAAGCAGGCGTCAAGGAATCAGATTTGCAATTCACAGCTGTTAGCTTGCCTGCAGTGTGGAGAAGGATAAGGAGACAAACCAGGAAAAAAGACATAATGACATACGTAGATGTAGTTTTCAAGAAATTCATCTAGAGAGATATAGGCTGTATCAAGAGAGATGTGGGATAGTTAGAAATGGTATATGTGAAAGAAGTCAAGGGTTGTATGACTTAACAGTGTATTACTAGCATTATTAAATTAATTACTAAAGAATAAGTTATTTAGGTATGGCGGCACATGCCTGTACTCCATCCCAGCACTTCCTTGTAATCCCAGCACTAGAGAGGCCGAGGCAGGAGAATTGTTCTGATTTGAAGTTAAGAGGCCAGCCTGGGCTACTTAATTAGTTTAAGACCAGAGTGAACTACCTAGCAGAATCCCGTTTTGAGAAAACAAAACAAAACAAAAAAGTTGTTTTTTTGTGCTTAAGAATTTCTTGAGGCTAAGTTACTTCTTTGTACATTTTCTTTCTAGCCTAAGAGGCTTTGATCAGTAGATATTCTTCTCTGGGGACTTTCTGATGTGCCCCAAGTAATTAGAAGTTCTCTTTCTTTGCCAGAATCCCTCTGCCTTGTATATCAATAATACCAGAGATTCTTATAACTAATGAACATGTTTCAGATAGTTTTAGGGGAAGCAAACATTTTGATACCAAGAGTATTAGAATGTTGTGCAGTGACAACTACAACCCTGATCTGCTCTTCCCATTTAAATGCACCCTCCCCCAGCTTTCACAGTGCTCTGAGGAATCTGTAACATGTACATCTCCTCTGCAGAGGAAAAAAATTGAAGCCTGCAAGATTTAGAAAGAAAGATAGAAAATTGCAAATAGTATAGTTTATAAACTTTGAAAAAACTTAACCTATAGTTAGTATTCAAATTTTAGATTTTGACATTTTTTTCCCTTTCTTTTATAGTTCAAGTTTCCAAGTCTCTGAAGGAGCGATTAGGCATTTCATCTGGACCGAATAGTGAGGAGTCAACAGGTACTCATAAAATTGTAAAAATTTTTCTGGTACTTTTATCCGTCACAGTTTTTGTCAGTTATTGACTGGTATGAGTCCTTTGTTTAAAGATGCGGAAATGATTGTTCATCAGTCTGCTAACAGCAGGGGATTCAACAAAAGAAAATTAAATAAAAATAACTATAGTTACATGCTAAAATAATTGCTGTAATGAAGAGACATGTTCTGATGTGTCAGTGGTACATCTCAGTGCCTAACATGCACAAAGCTGTGGGTTTATCCCCTGGAACCATAAAAAGGTCATGTTTTGAACAGAAGAACCAAATTGAATTGAAGAAAGATTACAAAAGAGAACTGTGCATGTGTGTGTGGTACCAGAGTTGGAATGCAAGGACACTGCACTGATCTGTGTCGCTGGCCCTTTTTATTTTTTTGTTTTGAGTCAGGCAGGATCACGCTAAGTTGCCTGGGCTGTCCATAAACTTGAATCCCTGTACCTTAGCCTCTAAAGGAGCTAGGATTTCAAGCATGCACCACCACCTGGCCTTTTTAATTTTTAAGTTCTTTTCTTACCAAAGAAATGCATTTTCAGAAGAAACATGTTATTTGTATATGGATGTCAATGAATATTCAGTGAATCTTATTCACTTGTTTGCATCAAAAAACTTAACAGCATGTCCCTATTTACCTTATTAACCAGGCCTGGCCTTGTGCAACTTCTGGCTTTTTTACAGAGTCAAATAAAAAGTAAACATTTTGTGCTGGGCATGGTGGCGCATATCTGTAATTCCACCACTTGGGTGGCTGAGGCAGGAGAATTACTGCCAAGCTGAGGCCAGTCTGGGCTACATGGTGAGAACTTGACTCA
>PVIR01017125.1:0-14712 GCA_004026965.1 Petromus typicus
AACATCTACCATGATATGTTAAAATCTAGAACTTACCCCAATGGCAGAAATCAGAAGAAACCACAAAGAGATTACTAGGATCCGCTAGATATTTACTGAAGAGTTTTCCGAATTCCTGTTCTTTTGACTCACTCAGAGCTCCAACCAGTACAGGAATAATGGTAAACTCATCCTTATGGCTTAAAGAAAACAGGAAAAAGAAAAAAAAAAAAAAGGTCATTTAGGATGCTTACGAATAAAGGCAGTTTTCCAAATGTATTGACACTGGAAAGTGGAATATATTAAACGGAGGTAATGACAATATACAAAATATTACTGTTGAATTATTTGAATTTAGAAATTAAATGTTGAAAGAAGATGATTTAAAGATATGAGAAGGACAGAATACTGAAAGTATCTATTCAAATTATCGAAATGCATAAATTACTTTAGGTAAACAAAGTTACTTACAGTTATAATAAGATTTTCAAAAATGAAAACCTAAATCCATCATGAACTCAAATCTTCTCAACTACCCAACAGGCTATGATCACCAGCCTAATCCTTCTGTGATTTTAAAAGAGCATTAAACTTTTCTTCACCTATTTTAATCATATCTTATTATAAATCCTGCCATTTCTGGCATTTGTTCTATAACCTGCCAGGTAAGATCTATAATACTTAATCTTGACTCCCATAAGATTCACCAACTGCATTTGTACACGTATTTACTGATCAGATATAAGCCAGGCTAAAGATAAAACTCAAATTTCATTGGCATCCAGGGTAAATAAAGAATTCAAGAAATATTAATTTCTAACAGTAAGAAACCGAGACCATTCCCATTCTACAGTATTAATATGTCCACAAATCCCTGTGTTTAGATCCTATAAATTAATAGATTTATGAAAAAGGTAAAAAAATTAATAAACAAAATGGTATGCTATGCTTATCTAAAACCTTTAAAGTTTCTTATCATGAAAATTTACTCACATAGATTCAATAGTATTAATATTCTAAATGATCCTAGTTTGAGAATCTCAGAAACATGAATCTTATTTGTCTGACTTGTTCAGAACAGGGCCTTTAAAAAAAATTACAATAAATGCTTTTTAATATGATGATCTGACAATTAACTGATGTATCAGACAAACAGAACTCATAAAAGAATTTTTTTAAATACTAAATTTAAGTAATCCCAAAATAAAGTTTGGCTAAGCTACATAAAGCTAAATTCAGGGCACCCAAGCACCTCCCCCATAAAAAACCCCCTTACCCTTGTCAACTGCGAAATAAACAGAACATACAGATCTCCAGTCCCTCTGCAATGCAGGGGCTTCTTGGGCAGAATCTGCATCTATGGAGTAAGAAAAAAAGAGGAAGCTGGCAGAGGAAGCTGCCATGGGATATCTCATTCTCTGACTCTTGCTGGTTTGCTAAATAACTAGCTACAACAAATAGGAACTCTTCATTTAGGGAAGGGGCTTTACCAATTAAAAGAAAAGAATTTCAGCTGAAGTAAAAAATTTAGGAAGAGTCATGAATTAATCTAACCTCAAGAACCACTTAATACTCTAACATCATCAAAGAATCTGCCACTAACTACAATATGGTAACAAAACAGTTATCTAGAGTATAAAGAATAAATATAACCCAGAAGAAATGAGTTCAGGTATGATCTCTACCATACAATGCTTAAAAATATAGCTGACAAAGTATTTCCTGAGAAAGTATTTCCTTATCTAAAAGATGATCACATTTACAAGCCTATTTTGTAAAATTGCTATTATGTCAAGAATAAAGGTATTTTATCAGCAATACGTGACTTATTCTGAAGAAACAACAAATCTACTCTCCACAAGAGTCACCAAATCCTTCAAGTGACCTCAATATGCACTTGCAAATCTATTTACATAGAGGTAAAAAATCTTAACTCTACAAAAACCTCAGGCTTAAATCAACCCACTTTGTCATCTTTTTTTTTTTTTAAATTCACTTATTTTCTATCCACACAAAGCATGAATTAGAGGGGAAAAAATTTGGAACCAAAATCTAATATTCCTAAATTTTAAAACTGAAGTTCTGAAGTTGAAGGAAATACAAAATTTACTCTAGAGAAAAAAAAAAAAAACTGGATAAAATCATCAAAAACAACTGTTTTGTGGTTTTAATTCAATCCGAGGAAGAAAAGAGTTTAGCCATGTGGAACACCATAACTTCTTGGTAACAATGATGGAAATCTTGCATTTTATGAAGCTTCATCGTTTGTGTGCTAGCTCCACAAATATGGAAGTTCCGTCAAAGTGACTGAAAACCAGCAGCTTCACTGCCAAAGGGGGATGGCTTTGACTTAGAGCACGCAAGAAAAAACTCACAGCAGATAAAAGGGAAAGGAAAGGGAAGGAGGGAGAGGAGAGAGAGAGGAGGAGAGAAAAGAAGGGAGAGAGGGAGAGAGAAGAAGAGAGGAGGAAGAGAAGAGATGAGGGAGGGGAAGAGGGAGAGGGAAAGAGATAGAGAGAGAAGAAAAGGCAACTCTTTAAGCCTGAAGACACCAGAACAAGGCATAAATGTGAGGTCTAGGCAGAAACTGAGTAAGGAGATCTTGGAAAAGAGTCAGCCATAGGAGGACTTAATTTTTCTACAAATCCTCAGAAACGAGCCTGTGCTATTCACATAACTCTAACAGAAGAAGGCTGCACATATGATTAAGTCAGACTCCCACAGTCAAAGAGGACTATAACATGCCAACAAGTTGGAAAGCTGAGAGTATGGCAAAAGGAATCTGCAAACCTGAAAGAGAACAAGCTTGCCACATATCCCTGGGCTGACAAAAAAAGAAAAAATATCTGCCGGAAGGAATGGGGATATAAATCAGTGGTAAGCACCTGTCAAGCATTTACCAGCACTGCAAAACAAAACACCACCTACATGTACACATAGGGAGACATAACACAGACCCACAGAAAGGAAGAGGCAAACAAAAATATGCACAACTCTGAATGTGATTCCCAAAGCAATAAAATCCACAGAAGATATGAGCCTACTGGCTCAAAGTGTGTGTGTGTACAACCTACAAACAATCATTAACTAAGCACTAAACTATGCAATCATAGGTACAAACACAAAAAGGCAAAGTAAAAATAAAAACACAAATTTCTTTTTTTTTTTTTTTTTTTAGGTTTTTGGAGACAGGGTCTCGCTTTGTGGTTCAGGCTGGCCCTGAGCTCAGCCTCAAACTCACATCACAATCCTCCTGCCTCTGCCTCCCGAGTGCTGGGATTACAGGCATGAGCTACCACGCCCGGCACTGTGGATGTGGTACTGGTTGCTGCTGGGTGTGGGTCTCCACACCCAGTATTGTTATGTGGTTACCCGGGAATCGAACCCGGGTCCTTGCGCTTGCGAGACAGGTGCCGGAACCACTGAGCTAACTCCCCGGCCCCAAAAACACAAATTTCTAAGAAGCTGAGGAAGGCTGGGGTGTGGCATAGCAGCATAACCCGAATCCTCAGGAAAATGGCCATCCAAGGCCAGCCAGTGCTATACAGCAACTCTGCAGGAAAGAAGTGAATAAATTCAACAGGCAGAGATACCGTGATATACAGCATACTACAGAAAATGTTCAGTTCAACAACAAAAATTCTAAGTCAAACAAACAGCAAACTGTGACCAATACTGAGGGGAAAAAGAAGTTGCTACCAGAAGTTGTATCTGAATAAAATTTCATCTTGGATGTAGCAGACAAAAACTTTCAAATAATGAAATATATTCAAAGAACTTAAGGAAGTTACACTTTTAAGTAAATACATATAACTAAACATGTAATAATAAAAAATGAAAACTTTTTAAGTGGAAAAGTAAAATTCTAAATATGAGATCAAAAGCAGAACTCACACATTAAAGAATAACTGAATTCACACAAATTAAAAATTTTGCTCAATAAGAAAATAAAAAGATACATCATACAAGGCTAAAAAATTATACCACACAACTATGAGAATCAAAAACACTGACAGAAACAGCTATCAGCTGCGATGCAGACAAAAAACAAAAACAAAACCCATCAGGCAGTTTTCCTAGCAGAGAAAATTATGCAGTCATTTTGTCAAATCATTAGTTTCAGAAAGTACTGTCTAACTCAATTATGTGAAATTTCCTGAAAATGTAAGCAGATCAGACCTCAACCTGAAGTTGAGAGTAGGGACAGGGATTAGCACTAAATGACACCAATTTTCTTTTTAGGGTAATGAAAATGTTCTACAACTAGACTGTACAGTAAGACAGCTGCCCAACTCTGTAAATTTACTCTGAAAATCACCAAGTTGAATCACGCTTACTGTTATGGTTTTATCTGGATGTAACCCTAAGGTCTCATGCATTCACAGGTAGTATTTCAGGTGAGATTTTGGATCACAGGGACATGATCCGCTGGAGCATAGAGATACAAATGTGATACAGGGAGGCGACGTCTGGTAACAAAAACACAAGCTCACTAGGAGGCATGGCCTGGAAGGATCCAGCTCCTTTTCTCTTCCCCTGCCTGACCTTTCTCTGCTTCTAGCTGCCATTCCATAAGCTATATTCCACCATGCCCCTCTGCACTGGAGCCAGCCAACTATGGACTTACACACTGTGAACCAAAATAAACCTTTACTACTTTAATTTGTGGGTGCCGAGTATTGTATCTCAGTGAATGAGAAAGTAAAATACTTATACTAGTGAATTGTACAGCATGTAAATCATAATTCAATAGCACTATTAAGAAAGAAAAAGGAGAAAGGAAAATTCATCTTTGCCACTTACAAACTATGCCAACTGTGTAGATTACTATCCTGATCCTCACTTTTGTCACTTGCAAGTCAAATTAATAATACTTACCACATAGAGACTTTGCGAGCCTTTTAGGAATGAAGAGGAACAGTCTATCTCCTCTTTTTCTATTCTATAACTTAAACCATGATGCAAAAGGCATGTATATCCAAAATGTTATTAACTAAAAAGAGTTGAAATTCCAGAACTAATAATTGAGCACTTTTAAAAATACAATATTACCAATGCACAATATGAAAACATTCCACATAAAATTTCTAGTGGGAAAATATGCTTAAAATGTATTTCAATTGATAAGAAACATAATTTAACTGACAGTTGTTTTTATTTAAGGTTATAAAAAATAATTGAAACTTCAAAATATTTTTTAGTTTTTAAATAAAGTTAATTTGTGCATTAAAAAACCAAAAACACAAGCAGCAAAGAACAAAGTCACTATCAGCAACTTAGTTGAATGTGTCCTTTGAATCCAATGTGCACATACACAACATCCCATTTTGTGTATCTGCATTTGTATACTGTATATCATGCTTTTCACACATCATGAATATTCACCAATTCAAGCACCCAAAGTTACAACAGTATCACTGATAAGCAAGAATACACCATACTAACTCAATCTGTTAGAAAAAAAATTATAATCAACCCTTTCTTGAGAACAAAAATCTTGCTTAATATAAAAATAGCAATAGGCCATTGATACAAGATAAAAGAATTGGCAAAATTATAATTACAATACTGCATTTTTAATGCTCAATTTAAAATGAGAGAAATATATAGTACTTTAGATTAGATGAAATACTATCAGCTTAGTCTACCTCTACCACTAATTTGAGAACAACATTAATGAATATAAGAATTTTCTTTCCTGTACGAATTTTTTTTTTTTAAACTTTTTTAAGACAAAGTCTTGCTTTATACTTCTGGCTGGCCTTGAACTCACTCTGTAGCCCAGACTAGCCTCAAACTCATGGCAATCCTCCTGTCTCTGCCTTTCAAGTGCTGGGATTATAGGTGTGCACCACCATGCCCAGACTCCTGTATGAATTCTTCCAATTTCTCAGAGTTTGGAAATAGCCTGGAGCTTGTCAAGATAATGAAAATTAAATCATAACAGACAGATACAGTTAGCCTGTCTGGAGGAAATTATTATCACTCATAAGGTACCAAGGTTGCTGCCAAGTAATGCTGCCAAGACTTATTTTCTTCTCCCCTTTGAATTAAAAACATTGGTAGAGAAATGAAGGAGACAAAACATAGACATATAAATACACAATATTTGATAAAAATACACTCTAATCTTCTCAAATGTCTTTTAACACCTATTTAACACCTATTGTGCCTACACTTCATAGTCATAAAAACTAAAACCGTTCCATTACCACCAAGAAAGAATTTTTAGTCATTATTCCAGAGTTTCTTCACACTGTAACTGAAAAGTGTTCTCCCACTGATGAACAGGTAACACTCCAAAGGAAGTACCATACAGTAAAAAGAGAAGCACGGGCCAGGGCAGTAAAAAGAGAAATATGGGCCAGGGATTTAGCTCAGTGGTTCCAGCGCCTGCCTTGAAAGTGCAAGGGGCTGGGTTTGATTCCCAGTAACCACATAGCACAGTGCGGGCATGATGGCTCACATCCACCAGCAATCACTGCCACATACCACAGTGCAAGGCATGGTAGCTCATGCCAATAATCCCAGCATTCAGGAGGCAGAGGCAGGAGGATTGCTATGAGTTCCAGGTTTGCCTAGGCTACATAGTGATCTCAGGGCCAGCCTGAACTATAAAGTAAGACCCTGTCTCAAAAAATAAAAGATAGAAACATAAATACTACATTTTCTCTAACTTCTCAATAAATGACAACAAGCAGATTTAACTCAGCCGCGTGGTGGCACATGCCTGTATTTCCAGCTCTCCATGGACTGAGGCAGGAGGATCACTGTGAGTTGGAGGCTAGCCTGGGTGCCATAATGAGTTCAAGGCCAACCTAGACTACACAATGAGACACTGTGTCCCAAAAGGGAAAAAATTAACAGTAAAACCTATACAGAAAAAAATAACCACGAGTATCATAGTCATAGAAAAAGAACACTTTTAAAGGTGTCACACTCTTGTAACTAGCATTAAATTGAGCAGATGCAAACAATTTCAGGCTTATTTTACTACTGAAGTTAAGCTACTGCACATTCTAAAAGACTATATAAGAACACATCTTACTCTTTCCTCACCACATCAAATATTTAAGGCCTTCAGAGGTGATAATCAGAATGAAATAAAATCTTGAGATCTAATACAAATCTAAGCTACAAGAAGATAAAGATGATACTGAAGAGAGTCAAAAGTTTAGGGACTGGGAATGGCACTAAGTACCCTGGGAATGGAGAACATGAATGGGAGTTTACAGAAAAATAATATTGCAGGTTTGAAGCTGAACTCTTGAAAAGGAGATGTTAACAAACTGGCCCTTAGACAGTATCTGGGAACATTACTTTTAGAATAATGATCTGGTAAGGCTGTGTCACCCATGTGAGTAACATAATTCTGTTATTCCAGCTTGTTCAAACTGCACATAAACAATGTGACTGCTTCATGGCAAGCATACTCCTTCTGAGAATCTGCAGCTATGGCAGTTATGACCAGCTACCTCGCCAAAGAGCTACATGACTGCTCCAATAACACATTTGGATCCTGCATGTGAACACTGATTCCCTGGGCAGAACTCTGCATCTTTTCTATTCAGTGCACTTCAAACACTACAAGGCTGAAACTAAATTTCTTCACAGTCTGATTTCTTTTTTTTTTTTTTTTTTGAGACAGGGTCTCGCTTTGTGGTTCAGACTGGCCCCGAGCTCAGCCTCCTAACTCACATCACAATCCTCCTGCCTCTGCCTCCCGAGTGCTGGGATTACAGGCGTGAGCCACCACGCCCGGCACTGTGGTATGTGGTACTGGTTGCTAATGGGTGTGGGTCTCCACACCCAGTATTGTTATGTGGTTACCAGGGAATCGAACCCGGGCCCTTGCGCTTGCAAGACAGGTGCCGGAACCACTGAGCTAACTCCCCGGCCCCACAGTCTGATTTCTTTTTTCCCTTGTTTTCCTACTATGTATCAGACTTTTCTAATAAACCAGAGCCATGAGACCACATTTGAGTAACCTATGAGTCTTTCTGGAGTCACCAAATGTGAAAGTGGTTGTGGAATCCTTTAAACAAGTATTCAAAGCAAGGTGATATAAAGAATCAGAGCTGCAGAGTTGTATGGAGCTCTACAAGGAATTTCTCTCACCGTTCCTTCTCAATCAAATTAATCTCTAACCAAAAGGATATGCAGTGAGAGTTTATCAGAATACTCTGAGCCCAGGAGGGTAGCACAACTTCAAGTCCAGCTGGCTTACACATTCAAGACCAGCCTGAGGTACAAAATAAGGCCCTGTCTCAACAAAACGAAAACAGAATGCTCTAAATCACTGCAAGAAAGAACAAACTGTAAAGATCTGGAAAACATCGGGTAGAGCAAAAGAACTGTGAGAGCACAAGGGGGAAGGAGAACGTTAATTAAAGCTAGCTATCAATGAATTAACTAAAATTAATGTGTAAGTCAATATAAACTTTTATTGTTTGGTCAGTAAGCTAATTTAATAAGATTCTCAAAATTAATCTTACAGATTAATACCTTTCTAAATTTTTATCCAAGTAAGAATTTTGGCAGAAAAGCTTTTCTAAGAAAGGGCGTACTTCAGATACAAAAAAGCCACACTACACACTGTTTTAGAAACTCAAGCTATTATAAAGCAAAAAATTTTTATTAAGTTGGCCAAGTTTATAGTCAGCATTCTAAAGGAATTCTAGTTTTTGTTACAAACAAGTCTGTATTTCCAACTTCATATGTTTTCTTATAAGCTTATTCATTTCTGGCTTTTATCATCTCTGATAGCTGCTATAGTACAAGGCCTAATCCTTGCATTCACTTTTATTCATCTTACTATTCAAGAAAGAAACATTTTTGTTTCTACATTTATATTATTCTACATAGAATCCTGCTGATTCTAAACTCTCTTATGTATACTCAGACTGCTATCCTGTCCTTCACTCCTATAGTTCAAAGCCCCTCATCACTTTGTCACTGAATTATTACTGGAAATCTCTGCTAACTCTAATCCATCTCTCATACATGTCATCAAGGAGTAATACTGATTCTAATTACCTCCCACTTTCACTGAAAAACTTTTATTAATCCTATACCAACAACAGAATAAATACAAGTACCTTAAAATGGCATTCAATGCCTTCCATAATCTGGTTACAATCTACTTTCCAACTTTTTTATCCTACTTCTCTTTCTTTGTTACCTACACAAATGCTTCTAATCCTAAGCTGCTATCATAGGTATGACAATGTGGTTAAGGTATAAAATAATAAATGGTAGAAGCAAAATCCAACTATAAACATATATATGAAAAAGTTTTTAAATATGCAGACCAAACAGAACATTCAGACTTTTGATATTAACCAAGCTTTCACAATTCCCACAAGCTATAACAAACACTTTTCTGCTCTTAAAATAAGCCCTGGTTTTCCTACTGAGTACTTCATATTTATATCACTCTCCCTTATATCCCATTCTATGATAACTGTACTATCTTTAAAAACCAATCAAACACCACTTCCCTTTTGAAGTGGTGTGCTTCCTGATCTCAACTACATTCTCTTTCTTCTCACACTCCCTTGAATCCTTCAACTGTATTATCACATTCTGAATCATATTACTGCTACATGTCTAGCTTTCAACAAAAAGTTGGAAGTCATGCAAAGACAAAATACACAGCCTAAAAGACAAACATCAGAACCAGATTCAGATACATGAAAGATTTTACAATTGTTAGGCCAGAAGTTAAAATAACTATTATTAATACACTAGTAATCTAATGGGGATGGGGGATTGAAAATGTAGCTTAGCAGCACTGTGCCTACCTGGCAAGCATGAGGTCTTGATTTGGATCCCTGGTATGGGACAGGGGAATACTCTAATGGAAAAAGTGGACAACATGAAAGAACAAATAATACAAGCAGAGGGCTGGGGATTTAGCTCAGTGGTTCCAGCACCTGCCTTGCAAGCACGAGGTCCAGAGTTCCATCCCCGGTAACTACATACAACAATGACAGGCATGGTGACTCATGCCCACCAGCAATCATACCACATACCGTGATGCCAGGTCTAGTGGCACATTTATAATCCCAGCACTTGTGAGGCAGAGGCAGGAGGATTGCTGAGTTCAAGGCTGAATTCAGTTCCAGCCTGAACTACAATGCAAGACTTGTCTCAAAAAAACTTTTAAAAAAGGAGTAATTATTGAGTTCTCATTATGACAGACACCAAATTTCAAATCCAGGAAGCTCAGAGAACACCAAGAAAAATAAATACTAAGAACTACACCTATGCATATTTTATGCAAATTGTAGAAAATCAAAGATAAAGAAACCAAATGAGCTGCCAGTGTGGTGGCACATGCCTATAATCCCAGCTGTGGGGTGGGAAGGGGGAGGGGCGTGAAGCAAGAAGGAACACCAATTCTGAGGCAAGCCTTGGCCATTTAGCAAGACTCTATTATAAAATAAGATAAAATAAAGGGCTGGAGATGTAGGTCAGTACAAGAGCGCTTACCTAGCATGTAGGGGACCCTGAGGTTAATCCCTATTATGTAACACAAGACAACAAACACACAAAATTCAAAGGAAAAATATCTTACCTTTACAGAATCATGGCTAAGAACTACAGCAGACTTTTCTTTAGAAATCATGCAAGTAACAAGTGATTAAAAAAAAGTTCAAAGAAAAAACCTAGCAACATGGAATTCTGTACCAAATAAAACTATTCTCTGAAAGTGAAAGGAGTTGAGCATTGTGATACACACTCACATAATACCAATTACTCGCTCGGGAGGCTAAGTAAGGAGGAGAATTTCAAATCTGAGGCCAGCCAAGGAAACTGAGACCCTGTCTCAGAGTAAAAAAAAGGTTGGGGATATAACACAGCACTCATGTTTTCAACACAGTATGATGTAGCTAGCACATGAAAAGCTCTGTTCCAAGCTCCAGATTTACATGCACACATGCAAAGTAAAGGAGAACTTAGCTTGGTGTCACAGTGCCCCCCTGGGAAGTACAAAGTCCTGAGTTTGACCTCGATAACAAAAAAAAATGTGAAGGAGAAATAAAGCCTATTTGAGTCTTAATAAGAATTGAGGGAGGGCCAGGGATTTAGCTCAATGGTTCCGGCACCTGTCATGCAAGCGCAAGGACCCAGGTTCGATCCCCGGTAACCACATACCTAAACTGGGTGTGGAGATCACGCCCAGCAGCAACCAGTACCACAGACCACAGTGCCGGGCGTGGTGGCTCACACCTGTAATCCCAGCATTTGGGAGGCAAAGGCAGGAGGATTTCTGTGATTTGAGTGTGAGGCTGAGCTCAGGGCCAACCTGAACTACAAAGCAAGACCCTCCCTCAAAAAAAACAACAAAAAGATCCACAAAAAAATGGCAAAATTATAGAGAAAGGATAAACATCAGTGCTACTAGAGGGGCAGAGATAGGAAAGTGATATACAGGTAAAGCACAGAAAATCTTTAGGTAGGCAAAATTATTTGGTATGCTACATGCCGATAGACATATGGCAGTTATTTGGTGAAAATAAAACAACTATGCAACAGAGTCAGATGCTCTCACAGTTTCAACTATGGACTTCATTCAGTGAGTAACACTGCAACAACACTGCTCACCAATTGGCTCACCCATTGCAACACAACACCACAATGCAAGACCCTAACAACAGGAAAAACCACTAAATTAAGATTAGCATTTAAAGAGCTGGTGATTCAGCTCAGTGATAGTTTTTTGCCTAGCACCCACAAGGCAGTGGATTCAATGCTTAGTAGTGCAAAAAAAAAAAAAAAAAAGAGTACTATTTGATATCATACTAAAGCATCTGAATGCAGCACTGAACTCAGGGAACAACATGTATAAACATAACAGTAAAATGACTTAAGTTTCATTATCTGTCTAGATTATTTAACAACATTTCTCTGGTAACTCAGCACTGCCCAGAAGTCATCAAATCCTAGCCATGACACCTTTTATTTTTCTTTTTGGTAGTACTGGGAAATAAACTCAGGTCCTTCACACTGTGCAACCTACCCAGGATCTCATCTCCTCAGCCCTTTTAAGCCTGTACTTTCCAACAGGGTCTTGAGAAAGTACTCAGGCTGGGCTGAAGCTCCTGATACTCCTAACTCATCTCCCAGACTACTGAGCTTACAGGTGTGCACCACGATGCTAACTCCATGATTTGTCTGTTTCCCCTTTCCACACTGGGGATCAAACCTAGAGGTACTTTACCACTGAACTACATCTTCAGCACTTTTTATATATGGAGAATGTATCTGGTTTTCGTTTGTTTTCAGCCTCACCCTGACCTCACTATGCAGCCCAAGCTGGACTTTAACTTGTACCAATCCCCCTACCTCAGCCTCCCAAGTGCTGGGATTACAGGCATGTGCCACCATTCTTGGCTTAAATTTTATTTTGACGCAAAGACTCACTTCAAACTTGCCATTCTCTTATCTCAGCCTTCCAAGTAATTTGGATTATAGGCCTGGACAACCATGCCTGGATTTCTATGATAGATTTTTAAGGCTGAATAGAACTAATGCAAGCAAAGGACAGAACAAAACGAAACACTGTATGTACTGTACTATGCTCTCAAGTTGCCCATGTATCAAAACACTAGTGGTAATAAAATTAACATTTTACAGTGCATATAAAGTTTTAAAGTACCAGATTTCTCAATAAAATATTTTCAAAGTTACTAAAAGCATGTTATTGCTTCTGTACATTTTTCTAGGAAAAACTGGTAAAACTGAGACAAAACAGATTCTACGAAAAGAGTAAATTTCACTGTGTACACTAGTAAAAATTACAATTGTAACACACCTAATGTATCTAAAAGTATACCATGAGGTCCGGGGATTTAGCTCAGTGGTTCCGGCGCCTGTCTTGCAAACGCCAAGGACCCGGTTCGATCCTCGGTAACCATATACAATACTGGGCATGGAGACTCACGCCCAGCAGCAATCAGTACCACAAACCACAGTGCCGGGCGTGTGCCTCACGCCTGTAATCTCAGCACTCTGGAGGCAGAGGCAGAGGCAGGAGGATTGCTGTGATGTGAGATTGAGGCTGAGCTCAGGGCTAGCCTGAACTACAAAGTGAGACCCTGTCTCAAAAAAACCTAAAAAAAAAAAAAAAAAAAAAAAGAATGAATAAAATAAATAAATAAAAGTATACCTTGATTTATTGTAATTGTTTTATGTCTTTCGTATGTTTTTTGGTCTTTTAGTCTGGTTATTAATTTGTGTTTATGATAAACTAACTTAATAAAGACTTAAAAATAAATCTGATGCTGACAAAAAGTTATACTTAATAAAGACTTAAAAATAAATCTGATGCTGACAAAAAGTTATGTACATATATAAATATCAACCCCCCACAATGAATATAATTATTATGCATTGAAACCATGTACTTAAAAAATTATTTAAAATTCCAAAACACATGAACACAGTGTACCCAGAAAAAAAGATTTAAGCTATAAAAATATTGAGTAATAAAAAAGGGGGAAAAGATAAACAAACAAAATAAAGTGCAAGGGAAAGTTGCGATCTAATGCTATTAATTTTAAGTGTTAATTTTTTTTCAAGATATACTTTCTAAATATTTGATCTTAACCTTCCTCAAATGCAATTATATGTAATAATAAAAACTATTAATTTCAGGATGAAAGATAATAAAGTATATGGAAGCTGGGTGTGGTGGTACATAATTAGAATCCAAGCACTTGGGAGGCTGAGGTAGGAGTATTAATTGCTGTGAGTTCAAGAGCAACCTGAATTACATAAGAAGATTCTGACTCAAAAACTAAGCCAGGGATCTAGCTCAGTGCTTCCAGCGCCTGCCTCATAAGTGCAAAGTCCCAAGTTTTAATCTCTGGTACTAAAAATAAAAAATAAACAAATAAATAAATAAAAACAAAAAATACAGCATATGAAAAGAATCAGAACAAAATGTATAAGACATGATTTCACAATGTTTTAATTCAAATATGTATAAATGCTACGTATATATACAGGTTTATGCAAGCACAAATATGTTAATATATTCAAAACAATTTTCAGTAGCAGTACATATTGGTTTAGTGAACCCAGGAACATATTCACTATTCACTTTGTACTTCCCAAGTAAGTTCACATTTTCAAACAAGTGCCTGTAATTTTTAAAATGTCAGCTGAGTTATCTGAACAACAGGATGAGTCATTTCATGTTTCTTCTTTTATACCATTTTCTAGAAAGCTCTCGTATCATTTTTTAAAAATCTATTTAAGATAACAGAATTATAAACATCATCTTAGGTACTATTTAGAAATAATTATAACAGTAAAAAGCAAGGGGAAAGTTTTAGAGTTACATGTTAAAACTGATTTGAGAAAGTAATATTTAAGCATATACTAGTAACTCTTATATGTAGCAAAAAAATGGAGTAAAAATGGTATGTAAATATTTCATGACATGAAAAGCTATGCTTTAAAAAATTTGACCCCATTTTGGAAGAAAAAAGTACGAAAAATAAAATAGTTATTACTACATTCAACAATGAATGACTGAAGTGCTTTTCCCCAAGAAGTACCTGGGCACAGAGTATAGAAAAGCTGCTGCAGACAGGGAACTAACATGGAAAGGAGACAGACTTATACAGCATTCAATGACCATTTAATTTTAGCATTCACTAATATTATCAACCAAAATTCTCACCTCTGAACACTCAAGTATCACTCTCATCAAAGACAGAG
>PVIR01017125.1:14812-26506 GCA_004026965.1 Petromus typicus
TGTGGAGACCCACACCCAGCAGCAACCAGTACCACATACCACAGTGCCGGGCGTGGTGGCTCACGCCTGTAATCCCAGCACTCGGGAGGCAGAGGCAGGAGGATTGTGATGTGAGTTTGAGGTTGAGCTCAGGGCCAGCCTGAACCACAAAGCGAGACCCTGTCTCAAAAAACCTAAAAAAAAAAAAAAAAAAAAAAAAAAAAGACAGAGTCCCTTTCTCCCTGACACAGAATTTGGTCTTGTTAACTGTTTTGACCAGTAGAATATGTCGTAAGTGATACTATACCAGTTCTAGACACAGATATTATAAAGCTGCGAGTTTCTTTTGTCCAACTGTTACCCTCAAGTGCTGTGTAAGGCAGTCTAAGGTTACCCCGCAGCAGAGAACAGTCATGTGCAGAGATAGGCCCCAAAGAGTGAATGACAAGTAGAGAGAGATGAAAACCAAGATGAAAAATGAAGTGTCTCACATCAGCAACATAAGCCCAGAAAGGAAGAGAGGGTAGCCTGGAGCCATCAGGCTACACTGACCTACCTCAACTGGCACATAAAATAGGGACAAGTGGTCACTACTAACCCACAAAATCATGAGGGAGAAAAAATAAAGTATGCTGAAGAAACTTGTTATGATACAACAAAGTAAAATTCTTTAACTGGGCCGGGGATTTAGCTCAGTGGTTCCAGCATGTGCCTTGCATGCCCAAATCTGATCACTAGTAACCACATTCACAGCCATCAGTAATCAGTGCCACATACCACAATGCTGGGTGTGGTGGATTTCACCTGTAATCTCAGCATTCAGGAGGAGGAGGCAGGAGGATTGCTGTGAGTTTGAGGCTTGTCTGGGCTACATAGTGAGCTCAGGGCCAGCCTGAACTACAAAGTAAGACCTTGTCTCAAAAAAAAAACAAATCTTTAAACTGTATGCCAGGCCTGGATGCATGACTACAACCCCAGCGCTCTGGAGGGTGAGACAGGAGAGTTGCTGCAAGTTCGAGGGTACAGAGTAAGTTTAAAGCCAGCCTAAACTACACAGCAAGACCTTCTCTCAAAAAAACAAGTGGCTCATATATGTAATCCCAGCACTTGGGAGGCAGAGGCAGGAGTACTGCTGTGAGTTCAAGGCTTACCTGGGCTACATAGTGAGTTCAGGGCCAGTTTGAACTACAAAGCAGGGCCCTGTCTCAAAAGAAAAAAAGTAACAACAAACCCTAGTGCCTAGAAATGGGATGCCTCTATAAGAGAAGCCTGAAATATGCCAGCACTGGCTTTTGGGACTCAGAAAGGTGGAGTGTGAAAGGGCAAAAGTAAGACTATGGAAACTGCACAAAAGGCACTTCTGGAGGAGTCTGGAGGAAGAGGAACCACATTACATTATGGCAGAAAAATTAGCGAAACTATCATATAAAATAACTTATAGGGTTAAATATATACCTAACAAACCTGTGGCTCTGGATAAGATTTTCAGGTACAACACCTAAAATGTTTCTAAGTAGCTTCTTCAAAACCAAGCATGAAAAAGAAAAGAAGAAAAACATAAGCTAAAGAATGAATTGTCTAACTTGCAAGAGAAGCATAAATGAAATACTTCTAACCAAATAGTTCTAATCAAGAACATTTATTAGAAAGTAAGTGTTTCTCATCACTAGCCTCTCCAGACAGCAGAAGACTATTTAAAACAGCATGAGATGGAATCTAGAACAATGCCAGTAAAACACAGAATCACAATTATCAAAGAATGGATCTTTAGGTGGGGGATTTAGCTCAGTGTTTCCAGTGCCTGCCTTGCAAACAGCAAAGTCCCTAGTGTGATTCCTGTAACTACATACCACAGTGATGGGTGTGGTGACTCACACCCACTAGCAATCACTACCACATACCACAGTGCCAGCGTGAGGACTCATGCCTATAATCCCAGCACTCGGGAGGCGGAGGCTGGAAGATTGCCATGAGTTTGAGCTTGCCTGGGCTACATAGTGAGCTCAGAACCAGCCTGAACTACAAAGGGAGACTCTGTCTTAAAAAAAAAAAAAAAGAATGGATCTTTAATCTTGTTAAAATCTCAGAAAGATTTGATGCAGCAGTCCCACACCCCTCACAGGTAGGTAAAAAGGGTTTTAAAGAAACTTACAGGACACTAACTTGGAGTCCAAAGTAAAAATACCGTTACAAAAAGATATGAATTGTCCACCAGACACAAAACTGTCACAGCATCTACCAAAGATGGCTGCCCACACTTACTCCTACTGCTGTACAGACACACCTCAACAGGAGTAACCTTTTCACCCTCCCTAAAATCGTGGCTGACATAGCAATTTTACTTGTATTTAAAACAGAATTTGGCTAGGCATGATGGTCCACACCTGTAATCCCAGGATGAGAGGACTGTCATGAGCTCCGAAACAGCCTCAACTACCCAGAGAGTTTAAGATTAGCCTGAACCACATGGTAAGATCCTATCCTAAAAACAAAACAAAACAACAATGACAAAACCAAACAAACAAATCAAAAAACCACAACACAAGAATTTGATGGAGATGGTACTATGCTTTACAAGCCCTAAAAACTTCTGTTTTTGCTCTTACAACCCTATAATCATCAGGTAAGGGCTACCTTACTAGACAGTGAGGAAAGAAAGAAAACTCTATTGATAAACAAGTATGCCACCTGGACAGCAAACGAGGAGTAGAAACTGAACACCAGTCATAAGGCCTTGGGTAGACAAGTGGGGCCATTTTGGATCCTGCAGCACATGTGAGCCACCTTCGTCAAAATCTTATGAACCTGGGCATGGTATTCACTGACTCAAAAGTTATAAACAATAAAAAAAAGTAAGTTGTTACTATGAGTCACTAAATTCTGGAGAAATTTGTTATTCAATGACACATAACTGACACAGGAAGTAAATACAACAAATATTTACTAGATGTTATCTAAAAGTAGTAGTGTTTATGTACTACAAAGGCAGTTTAACACTACTTAAAAGTAGAGGAACATGTGGTGGCACACAAGTGTGTAGAAAGCTAAGGCAAGAGGAATGTAAGTTAGAGGTCATCCTAAGCAACTTACTGAAACCTATGTCAAGTTTTTAACAAAGAAAAGAAAGGGTCACAAGAAATAGCTCAACAGTGGAACAGCGTCTAGCAAACACCAGGCCCTGAGTTCAACTGCCAGTAATGTAAGAAAAATAATACTGGGAGAATTACGAAGATGAATTGTGTTTGAAGATTCAAGTTTCTATTTTCCTGAATTTTGCATACTTCACATATTTTATTTTTGAAACAACAATAAAAATGTTGTTTTGTTAAAATCATCTTCAAGATATTGTTGTCAGTTTACTGGCTCCACTGTACTACAATTCGTTAAATCTAAATTTTTATTTTTATGATAAAATAAGCATACATTTCAGCAAATAAAATTTTTTTATAACTTTTAGTGGATGAAGAATGGGAAGTTCAGACCAGGTGGGATAGTACACACCTGTAATCTCAGCACTAGGGAGGGTGAGGCAGGTGAATCACTGCCAGTTCAAGGCCAGTGTGGGTTACCCAGAGAGTTTAAGGATACGTAGCAAGAACCTGGCTCAAAACACAAATGAATAGAAGGGGTGTGTTCTTTTTGTTTTTTGTTCATTTGTTTTGTTTTTTGTACCAAGGTTCAAACCCTGGCCCTTGTGCTTACAAGGTAGGTGCAGTACCACTGAGTTAAATCATTGGCCCAGGAGGTTCTGATTAAATCACAATCTAAGAAATACCTATGGATTCATAATTTATGGAGAAACAGTTATTAGAAGATAGCCTAAAATTACAGTTTAAAATTAATGTAATTTCTCATGGTTCTGATAAACAATGTGAACAACAAAAGGCTAAGGGAAGCAAATAATTCTTTGAATGCACACATTCAAAAAAGGCTATAATAACGGACTACATCAACAAGAAAAAAATTTAATAAGAAGTCATACACATTCAGGGTTAAAAAGATATACCCAAAATTCCAAGAGAAGAAAATACTCCATCTTAACAGTATCAAAAGTCCTTAATTTTTAGTTGATCTAAATATATTAGCCAACAGTAAGTAAGCCATAACAGCACAAAAAAATGTAACTGTGATTTAGAGTTAGCAATACTGAAGTGATATGTGCTGAGAATCTGCAATGCACCACGTAGTTTAAGAGAATATAAAGAACAGATCCACTAACGGGATAACGTCACCATACTCATAATGAGTCAAACTATTTATGAAATAATAAGTACATATTAAGGAAATGATGGAAAAACTTAAAAGAAATGAGACATATAAGAGATTACTTTCTAGTTCAAACACTACACTAAAATCAGAAAACACTTGAAACAATCTTTTTTATTTTACTAAAATAAATGATAATACGCTGGGCAAAGTGCTAGACACAAGGGGTTAACAATGGAAAGCAAAACAGCCACTGTCCTTAACCCTACTCTGCTTTTACGTCTAGTCAGCACCCTATTACAGGAAGATCTTTAATAGGTACAAAATAATCTGTCAAGTGTATCTGTCAAGCACAATAAAAAAGACTTCTGTATGTTGTATGAGGTTGAAATATATGACCTCCAAAGTTATTTCTAAGTATAAAATTTTATAATTAATTATAGCAGTGCACCACAAAGGAATGTAGAATTTATTCTGAGACAGAAATGTTTACAAGAATAAAATACTAAGCAAACCAAGATACACACAAACACAAGCACACACAGTTTTTTCATATTTCCACCTAAAAATACTAATTCTCAGTTCAATTTTAATGGACTATTTAAAATCAACTTAAATATATATTTAAGAAATTAAAATTTCAAATTTTATTTCATTTCAAAAGAAAACAATTTTAATCTCCTTACCCTAATCATCATCTTGCCGTGGGTAAAAATGATCCGCAGAAATCAATATCTATGACTTCTCTGAGATTTCTTATATTAAATCAACATACCTTTCCATGGCTTTAGCTGTATAAGGCAAATGCATTTCAATACTGTGTTCATCTTCATCTGTCTGCAAAGACATACGTTCAAACATTCCTGTCTTCCATAGCTCTCCATAAACTAAAGAGATTTCAAAACATATTAAAAATATATAAATTAGCAACACATCTTTGTTTTGTAAGATTTCATACAGTAACACAAAACTACACTGTTTCGGCAAGACATAAAGGCAATATATATTAACACTCTTTTTTTTTTTTTTCTTGCTGTACCAAGGATCAAACTCACAATCTTACAAGCTAGGCACACGGTCACTAAACTAAGTGCCTAGCCCTCTCCCCTCATGAGGGGAGAGGGCTAATTTTTTTGTATGAAGTAAAGCAACAAGCACGTGTAAAGATTTATTCACATTTGTACACATTACCTAATTATATAATTTACATTTTTAGTAAGTTCCTTTCATGATTTCTAATCACATCCAGATCTAGGCTTTTCTTTGACTTTCCTCAGTACATAATAGCAAGAGCACAGCTAATTAGAATTCCTACAAAATAAGGAAAAGTGACTGGCCTATTTACAGAGACGATTAATAGTGTTACAGAGAAAGTTGCTTTGTTTTTTAATAATACGTGTGATATTATTCCAGACTTCAGATTTTTACTATATGAAAAACAAAAATATCCCACCTAGAATGATATTTTCCCTGCAATTAAGTTTGCAGCATAGATCAAACAAATGCAGGTGGGCGCAGCAGTACACAACAGTAACCCCAATACTTCGGAGGCTGAAGCAAGAGGATCACTTAGTAGTTCAAGGCAAGCCTGGGTTACAAAGAAAGTTCAAGGCCAACTTGGATTGCATAGTGAGACCCTGTCTAAAAATTAAAAAGAAATTTTTAAAACTGTTTAATAGACCATAAATTCACCACAGTACCACGTTAATTTAAAATGATCTAGTAGTTCAGAACTTCCTGACAAACTGTATTTAAGATGGACATTGCAGAGCAAGAAAAGATGAAATCTGGCATGTGAAAATATGTAAAGTTATTTTAATTAAATAGATTTACTAATATCAAAGAAAGAAATGGGGATATGCTCTCTTTTCTACATATACTTCGTTAAAAATTACCCATTTCTTCACTTTCAGGATATCCAAAACAATTTTCTGAATCGCTCAACCAAGTTTTAAAAGTACAGTATATTCCCTAAAAACATCTCACGGTCTTAAGTTATTAAAATTACAGCTTCATTAATGCAATACATTCTGATAACAAATGGTTAATACTCTATGATACTCAATTATTCAAATTATGGAAATTGAACCTTAATATAAAAGAGCTAGTGATTTTTCTTTTATAAATGGAATCATTCATTTTATAGAAAAAAGCTGCTGCAAAATTAATTCAAACAATAACAGCATCTATCACATATTTAAAATATAATAAAATGAACTGATAGAAACATAACCAAATTCATGAAAGTAGTTAGTTTGGTGAGGCAAACTGAGTTCAAGAACAGAGAAAGATCTGGGTGAACCATGGACACTAATCACATCAGTATCTGACAGACTATGTTCTTAAAAGGGATGGCAAACCTTTTACAGCTTTTAACGGACAGAAAACCTGAGGTAGCACAGGCACCACGGGTTCAGCCCCACTGCTCTATAATGTTCTGTTTTTGTTTTTTTTTTTAAATTTCAAAATCCTAGACTGGTACATCAGCAAGTTTTTTTTTTTTAATTTTTTTAATTTTTATTTTTGTATTTTGCAGCACCAGAGATTGAACACAGATAGGCCCTTGTGCTTTGAAGAAAAGTACAGTATCACTTGAGCTAAATCCCTGGCCTTATTCTGTATTTTTAAATTAATTCTCCCTCTACCCGCAACAATACCTTAATAAGGTCAAAAGATTTTACAACCAATGTGTAAGAAAAACTAAACAAAAATATTATTTCTAGAATTCTGTTGTGAAAACAATAAAAATGATAGCCATACATCAAAATAAAATATAAGCAGGGCAGGGTGATATATGTCTGTAATTCCAGGACTCTGAGAGGCTGAACCAGGATGATCACAAATTCAAGCCCAATCTGGGCAACTCAGCAACTCAGACCTGTCTCAAAATAAAAAAAGAGCTGCAGAGGTAGCTCAGTTCAAACCCCAGGTTCAACTCAAGAAAGACAAAGGCAGAAACAGGTAAGAAAGAAAAAGGAAGGAAGGAAAAGGGGAGGAAAGGAGGAATGGAGAGGGAGAGGCAAGAGAGAAAGATTTCTATGGCACCTTTCAGAGTTTCACAGCTACAGGCTCATTTTTTTTCCCCATAAAAATCATACAGAGGAAATAAAAGTATTATCGTCACTGGCTATTTAGTGAGAAAAGTGACAAAGACAGAAGTAAAGTAAAAGCCAGGATCACTCATCAAATTGGTGTAGACATTCATTGGTCCCTCTCAAGGTACCATTACATTAGTGCAGAGTGTCTCTCTGAACACAAGATCTAATCCCCACAGTGCAGAGACCAATGGAATTGACGGATTCTTTTGGCTAAAAGGAAAATACTAGTTATCATTTCAGGATATGGAAGATTCTTTTCTTTATTTTAATTTAGTAAAGATTAGTTACAACAAAATTCAGTTTTAAAATTGGGATATAACTTAGGACATTTATTACTGTCTAAAGTTAAATCACAATTACTTAAATACTGCAATTTGAAGGCTGTAGGCTTCTGAACACTTACTCTTTTGGTCAATACGCAGGTCGTACAGAGGTGTCCTGTATATATCCACGCTGGAGAGTGCACATCGAGACAGGGGCACATGATGCGAAGGCCCGAGGATGAAGATTCTCCGGCTATGAGATAGACAACAACCAGAGAGTGACTGCACTTCTGTGTAAATCGTATTAAACAAAAGGAAAAAGTAATTAACTCTAAGACGTTTTTGTTTCCCTTCTTGACTACTTTCACGATCTACTGTTAACATAAAGGCTGAATTGTGTTCTCTCAAAATTCATGTGTTTATGTCCCAACTCCTAGTTCTTGACTATATAACCTGACATGGAGACAAGGTCTTTAAAGAGCTTACTAAGCTTAGGGCTGGGGATTTAGCTTAGTGGTTCCAGCGTCTGCGATGAAAAAGCTCAAGGTCCCAAGTTCCATCCCAGTAACCACATACAACAATGCTGGGCATGGTGCCTCACTCCTATAATCCCAGCAATCAGGAGGCAGAGGCAGGAGGACTGCTGTGCGTTCGAGGATAATTTGGGCTACAAGTGAGCTCGGGACTGCTTGAACTACAAAGTGAGACTTTGTCTCAAAAAAAAAAAATTTAAATTTAAAAAATAAAAAATAAAAATGGAAGATGAAGAAAAAAGGACTCAAGTATAAAAACAGCATTTTTTTCATAGAGAAATGAACTTCTATAAAAAGACAGACGTGCCTAATATTTAAAATCAGAACACTGCCTCTAAAATCTAAAAATAATAGATAAATATAAAATAATATTTTAAAATATCAATCTAGAATCCCATAGCACAAATAAATTTTCTAAGTAATAAGAATACAACAGCAGCTAAAAGATGAACACAGGGCCGGGGAGTTAGCTCAGTGGTTCCGGCGCCTGTCTTGCAAGCGCAAGGGCCCGGGTTCGATTCCCCGGTAACCACATACCACAGTGCCGGGCGTGGTGGCTCACGCCTGTAATCCCAGCACTCGGGAGGCAGAGGCAGGAGGATTGCTGTGATGTGAGTTTGAGGCTGAGCTCAGGGCCAGCCTGAACCACAAAGCGAAACCCTGTCTCAAAAAACCTAAAAAAAAAAAAAAAAAAAAAAAAAGATGAACACAGCTCCAAAAATAAACACCAGTGGCCTGTCAGAAGCTTAATTGTTTCCTCTGATATCTGACTATTTTCCTGGCTTACTTTTTTATAAAACCCAATCTGCAAGAAGGAAAATAGTTCCTACCCATCTGCTTCCCCAAGAGATTCTTTCCAATTTAGTGGAAACTAACCCATGGCCAACACAATGAAATTCCATATTGCATTTAAAGAGATGATGAGAAAAAAAAAAAAAAAAAAAGGTTAAAATGTGGTATGCCTGTAATTCTAGCTGCTTGGGAGGCCAAGGCAGCATTTCCAGAATGAATCCACCTGGCAACCAAGATACACACTAATTTTAAAATTGAAATTTAAAAATCCTGGGATATAGCTCAGTAGTAGAGCCCCCTGAGTTTGATCCCCAGAACTGCTTAAAAAAAACTGTTACTTGAACACCGTTCCAAAATAACAAAAACAGCTAGACACCACTGAAAAGGAAAAGGGCCACATGTTAACCCAATGATAATCTCAAAACACATCTCTTTCTTAGTTAAATGCTAACAAAAGAAAATTATTAGGCTATATTAAGATTCATTTTTTATTTGTACTAGATTGCTAGATCCATAATGCCAAGGTCACAGGAATACCAGTACTATGGGCACCAGACACAATGCCATTTCTCTCTCTGATTCCAGTATCCTTTGTCTTTAAAGGAATATTTTTCAATATTAGCATGGCTGTTGCTACATACGTAGGTAAAAGAAACCTTTAATACGAAATAATAAGGAGGGATAACAGACACTGTCCTAGGAATAAATGTAGTTTACATATAATAGCTCAAGAATTCACATTTGTGAAACTATGACCACTAGAATCTTGCACTTAATAAATAAGCTGCTGAGTATCATACACTTAAAAATGTTTTCAACTACTTCTTGCAACTACTGGAACACAGGTAGTATGTTCCAGTAAAACACCATATGGCCCCAGAGAAGATTATTTTGCTCTCTTTTTCTGTCCTGCAAAGCTTTCTTTAAAATACAAATTGAAGTTAAATTTCTAAATACTGAATTATAAATAAGTATAAATGCTGAATTTCTGGTTTTCCATTAAAGTTTTCATAGTGATCAGGAAAAGATTTTACAATTAACAACATAGGAAAGAATTTAATTAAATGTTCCACTTAAAAATTCCTTAAAAGTCCAGTGATCTTTTTAAACATAAATCACCTCATTTTACCTTCCTTCTATAAAGTCTTTCATGTTTTTTCATGGTCATGGGATAAAATCTAAAATACATAAAACAAGTTTTAAAGTTTCACATGAATTGGTACCTTCATGTATTCCTCTTCCTGCCAACTTCCACTATGAACCTTAAGACACTGGTTTTCTACAGTTCCCTGATAATATGAACAATCTACTTCACATAAGGCATAGTTCCCTAAGAGCTAGCTTGGCTTTAAAAAAGTCAGTTTCAGGCCAGGGATGTAGCTCAGTGGTTCTGGCACCTGCCTTGCAAGTGCAAGGTCTCAGATTCTGTCCCTGTAACCACATACAACATGCCAAACGCCTGCCAGCAATCAGTAACACATACCACAATGCTGGTTGTGGTGGCTTGCACCTGTAATTCTAGCACTCTGGAGGCAGAGGCAGGAGGACTGTTGTGAATTCGAAGCTAGCTGGGCTACACAGTGAGCTCAGGGCCAGCCTGAACTACAACAAAGTGAGACCTTGTTTCAAAAAAAAAAATCAGTTTCTCAGATATGCCTTTTCCAATGTTCCTCATAATTTAATTCAAGTCACCCTCTTCAGGTCTACCATAGCAGCTATCAAAGTGTGAACTGTTAATTCCTGGTATTTCTTAAGACACATTTAAAGCAGTACACAAAATTAAAATTACTTTCATAATAATGCAAAGATGTTACCTGCTTTTTACACTGTCAAAGTATTTGCATTTAAGGTGCAAAAATGAGGGGAACTAAAATTGTTGGTACACTAGAAAAATTATTAAAGTAATAAAACTAACAACTATTAGTAGTATTCTTTGCCTAATTCAGTTTTTTAAAGGCCAACTTTAATTAATTTGATTAAGAAGTATTGAGCTTTGAGCATGCATCTTAATACTCTAAATAACAACGCATTCAATTAGTGGTGATGAATGCATAAAACACTTCTACATATGTAGATGTGCCTCACAAAAAATCGTGTGATTATGAGTTGTGAACTGAACTAGACACTTTTCAAAGGACATAATTTTTCAAAAAATAGGCAAATTATGATTATTCAAATTTAAATATTTGGTATAAACTATCAAAAATTAACAAAATGAGCCTGCCACTTCAAATAAAAATTGATATATTTGTTACCAATGATAAAATTATAGCTCTCGGGTAAAAATAAAGTTTTACACAATTTCTATCATTGTAATCTTGATAGCTTCCTGTAAATTAAACTATATCTAATAAAAATTAGTGTTGATACAATAAATGTTTTGATATTGTATAATGGAATGTCATCATTTTTTGAAAGATTTACATAGCTCTATGTATAAATATTTTCTAAATATTTCACATTATTAAATCACATAAGAATAAAAGGTCCATTTATATTGTAAAGTAAATATCCACTAAAAAGTACACAACTTCATCACTGTATCTTCAATGCTCACATTACTAACCTTTAAGAAATTAGCACTCAGTGAGTTCTGGCATAGTACCAAAGAATAACATCCACAATTATCAGAAAAAGTGGTTAAACTAGCCCGTTCCCTTTTTTAAATTCATTAGCTAAACAAAGTTAAGGTTTTCCTTCCTATACCTAAACAAAAACAACTGACCTGCAGAAGCAGATATGAGAACACAGAGGTCTTTCATTATGCCAAACATAAAAATCAGATTTATTCTGGGCCGGGGAGTTAGCTCAGTGGTTCCGGCA
>PVIR01017126.1:0-35480 GCA_004026965.1 Petromus typicus
GGATTTAAATAGAACAACTTAGTAAGAATGGTGGTGAGGAGATGGAATGGAGTAATGTGTGGAGGAAATTGGAATTGATACCCAATATGAAGATATTTGTGCTATCTGTGAAAGCTCATCAAAGGATATAATGAAAACAGTATCTCAATAACCAGGTGAATAAAATGTTACACCCTGTATTTGTCAGACAGCCTGCATATTTGCCCAGCCACCAAGGATTTACTGGATGGGATTACATACAAAGTAGCCATGATGGCAAGGACAGAGGCTGTGTCAGTTTCCTCTCATCAGGGATGATCTACTGATACAGCTGAATAACTAACCTGTCAAAGCCAGAGGCCAGTGTTGAGCTTCGGATATGGCACCACTGTCTGGAGCAACCATTTTCTGGAAAGCTCATCCATTGTGGCAAGATGACTACATTGAATTCCTTCTATCATAGACAAGAAAGAAAACTGTCTCACTGGAATAGATATTGTGGATATGGAGTTCTCTCCTTGTTTATAAGGCTTCTGCCAGAATGATCATCTGTAGGTATTTGGAATGTCTACTCATAATTTGCTATATTTTACACAATAAGCCTTTTAATGAAGGACTATTTTTCACAGTAGAAGAAGTAAAGCAAGAGGCTTATGCTCACAAAATTGATGGTTTTAATATGGACTCAACCATTTAGGAGCACCTGGCCTCATAGATCAGTAGAAAAACCAGCTGGCATAGAAGAAAAAAAAGACTTGAGTTGAGGTAACACCCCATTTAGATGATTCTTACAAGATGTAACATGTGATGAGATTTACCAAACAGTACATTATATTCCTTTTCTCATAGCCAGAACACATGGTTCTGGAAGTGGGAGTAACTTTTCTCATCATTTTACCTAATAATCTACTTGCAGAGTTTAAAATTCCTCAATCTTCCACTTTGTGCCTTATTGGATTGGAAATTTTGGTTCCCAAGAGAGAAATCCTTCCATTAAGATTCATAATTGATTCTCATGAATTGGTAGCTGAGACTGCCGCTTGGCCATTTGGTACTGTTTTGCCATTAAACCACTAGGCAAAGAAGAGGATTCCTATTATGGCCACAGCTAGTGACCCTGATAGCTAAAAGGAAACTGGGGGCAAGAAGGAGTGTATCTAAGATGCGGATATCTTCTGGGATGGGTATTAGTATTTCCATTCTCAATAGTAAATATTACTGAATATTACTGTGGCTACAGAGAAGTAGGATTATTGAAAATTGAGAACCTTCAGAAATGAAGGTTTGGGTTACTATACTGGACAAAGAACACTGGCCTGCTGAGGTCCTATCCGAGGACAAGAAAACAAGATATAGGGTGTCTAGGAGAAGTTTATAAATATCAGCTATGATCTTATGATTGGCTAAAGGAATGAAGAATACAGTATTCATACACATTTCTTCTTTCATTATACAATCATAGATATTGGCATATATTAAGTTTTTCTCCTCTTTCTTTTTCTTTTATTTCATATATGTTTGTTGGAGGTTAAATCTACCATTTTGTTTGAATAACAGAATTTTCACGTGCTGATGTAACTTAATTTTAAGAAAAGTTAATCCTTCCCAGAGATGAATAGTCTGATTATCTTCCACAGATGAATACAATGACTGCTGAGTCTTTGCCTCTTCCCATTTTAGGGAGAAGGTGAGAATGTTATTTGTTGGAGATAGCTGTATTTTGTCAGAGTTATTTTTGTTGTCTGGAAGTAAAAATATGTAGAATAAAGTGCATGGATACTAAATGGTCAAAAGGATGGGCTATGTATAATTATGCAATTCCAATTGGGTGATGGTTTCCCAGCTGCAAATCCATACTTAGTAAGTTTGACTTTGTCTACTCGCTCTATACTGACCTTTGCCAATAGGGGGCGCTCGACAGAACCTGAAAGTTTAGATGTGAGGATGGGAACCTATTTTTTCCAATCACACTAGCCTATCAAGTAAGATGTAGGACATTTAGTAAAATATGATTTTAGATAAACAAGTAGTTTATAAAGAATATGTTATCCAATATTATCATGAATATTCTAAAAATCTTTAATATTGAAATTTAACTGAGTGTACTCTATTTTGTTATTGCTAAACTAGAAACCCACTGTCCTAGTTCTTTACCACTGCAGCAGTCATATCTAGTTTGTAGTTTGCTCAGTACTTGGAGCCTCCTACCACACACTCCAGAGACAGCAGCACCATCTAGCAGCCACCTTCCCTTTCCTTTATTCCCTTGGCCTCAGGGATAGGAGCAGATCCTTAGTGTTTTTTTCTGTTTTTCACTTTCTAAAATACATAATGTAAAATTCTTAGTATGAATTTTCTCTGTCCAAGCAACTGATGCATACTCAGGCTGATACACAGTGCCCCAAATAAAAATATAATTATCAACAATGTTATGACTCTGGGATGGCCAAAGAAAAGGAAATTAAAGCAAGACTGTTTATGAATTGCTCAGTTTGCATGAGTTACACTGATGTTATCAAAGTTGGTGAGGGAGCAGTGAAAATAAAAACTTCCAGCATATTTTGCATTTTAAAGACCCACAATATTTTTTTTAAAAAAAAATAACTACTTTCCAATACAGATTAAGGGCATAAAATGCTTCTTCCCTTAGACCTAATACTTCTACTTCTGTAAATCTACATATGGAAAATTCAGGAATGATATGACATTTATGATGGTGTTATGTGTAGTGCAGAATCACTAGAAATAACCTGAACATCTAACAAAGGAATAAGTGTAGACATTCAGTAGAAGTGTCTTTCCTTTTTTTTTTTTTTTTTTTTAAACTGGAGATTGAACCCAAAGCCTCTTCACTGAGCTACATCCTTAGCCCTTTGTTATTTTAGGGCAGGTTCTTCCTAAAATACCCAGTCTGGATTGTACTTTTCAGTGATTAAAATAATCTTTGTAAACATTATGTAGCAATAGAGAAAGTAATGTTAATAACTAATATCAGATAGTTTTTAAGTGCCTAATGTGTCTTAATATAAATATATTTATTCATTTAAGTCTCACTGTTACCACCCCAAATTTCATCGGGTAGGAAAATGAGATGCAGAGGAGTTTCTGAGCTGTCCAAGATCATAGAACACGAATGAGATCTGAGCCTACGACACTGGGCTCCAAGACCTGTGCTCTTAACCACTAACCTTTGCTTCACTGAGTTTGTTGGAAAGAAGAGAATGTTAAACAGCATGGTATATACACATCAGAATTCTAACACAATGAAGCACACACAGAATCTAGAAGAAACCACATAGTACTAAGGGCAACAGGAGGGAGTTAGGAATGAATTTTCTATGTTATGTGCAGAATTCTGTGTCCCACTGTTTTGCTGGGTCAAGAATGGGTCCTTCTTTGAGAACATGGGCTGCATGTTCTCCATGTTAGAACATGGCTGAGAGGCTCTGTGCTGGGCTGCAGTAAGGAGCAGTGTGTATTCCTAGAAGACAGCTGTGGCCTGCAGAGACTGATGCAGGGTCCCAGAGGTGGGGCTGAGAATCATTGGGATGGTCTCTGAAAGTCCCCATAGTGTTCAGTGTGCATTTACTGAAGACATACCAGGAGACAGGACATTATAAGCCCTAAGAAAGACAGAAATGGATCCAACATGTTCCCTGTTATCAGAGAACACCTGTTTACAAAGGCTTGGGAGCAAAACTATGACCACCATTAGTCAAAGATCTTTGGAAATTGTTGATTCCTTTGCTTATTAAATGACAATTATGAACTGTGGGAACTGAGGGTAACCAAATAGATGAGGTTCATTCCTGTTTGGAAAGAAAGAAGTCATTAAATGATGACAAGTGTGATGAATATTGAAAAGAAATTGTGACATACTTTTTTGGTAATTTATGTTTAGAAAATTATTGATGTCAACCTACCTCTGTAGCTTCATGCCTTCTTATACCAGTAGCATTTGTAGTTCCCTAAACATGCCACCTGTTTGTTGTTGTTGTTGTTGTTTTTTGTTTTTTGAGACAGGGTCTCGCTTTTGTGGTTCAGGTTGGCCCTGAGCTCAGTCTCAAACTCCCATCACAGCAATTCTCCTGCCTCTGACTCCCGAGTGCTGGGATTACAGGCATGAGCCACCACGCCCAGCACTGTGGTATGTGGTACTGATTGCTGCTGGGTGAGTCTCGACACCCAGTATTATATGTGGTTAACCGGGGATCGAACCGTAGTCCTTGCGCTTGCAAGACAGGCGCCAGAATCACTGAGCTTAATCCCAAGCCCCCCAACCTGTTTTTATACTTATGTGCTCTTACTCCTGCCTTTCCCACTCTAAAGGGCTTTTTGCAGCTCATCATTTATTTTCTCTCTTCAGATGGTATCCTGTGCTTCCATCAGGCATCATTAGCCACTCCTTCTTTTCCTATGCGTAATTTAAAAAATCTAACTTGAAGAAAACCAGGTTATAACATGGCCAGAATCACACTATATTGTACTAAAACATGTAAACAAACAACAGTAACAAAAAGCAAAAACTCCCAACTATTCTGAGAAAGCAAATATAAGTAATTATTTAAATTACTGAAAGAAATAGTGAGGAGAATTGCATTATATAATCCTTTCTAACCCCCAAAGTCTTCTTTGTCCATTATTTTCTCCACATTAGTGTGCCATAAATCTATTTAATTGTGGTGGTTATCTCCATTTCTCTGTCTCCCTGCAAACAACTCCATTTTACTTTTATTCTCTACGTCTCAAGACCAGCTTTCATTTCAGTTCTACTGAGTCAGAATATGTATTTCAAAAGTTCTCTGCAGCAGTTGTATGCTTATTGAAATCTGAGATGTGCTGAACCTCATGTAGTTTGTAGTGGAATACTAGTGCCCTATCTTTGGAGAGAAAGTTTTCTGCTCATCTGATTGTATTTCAGAACAGGCTTCTGCCTACTCTGAGCAAAATATTTGCCACCAGATGGCACCAAAGATGTTTGGCCAGAGTTATTCCCAGAATCCATATTTTTCATGGCCTTTTCTTTTTTGAGTATTAAATATCTTTTGGGATTACAACCTGAGGATTGAATACTTGGGCTTACTTTCAGACACTCAGTGCTGAATGGGGTTTGGAGATTGAGATGTCCCATATGGTATAGATGAGAAGAGAGATAAAGACAGAGACAGAGACAGAGAGAAACAGACTTGGTCTGGTTAGTCACCCAGTGAGAAGCAAAATCCAGGGAGCCTGGTGTGTTTGCTTTGACCATTTAGGGTCTGCAGCTCAGCTAGCATTTTCTGTTTGGAGTTGAAGCAAATAGAATGGCATTATGGTTTCCATGGGAAGAACTGTGGAGTGGTTGGTAAAGTAGAGGCTGAGGAAAGAAAATATAAGATATTTCATTGTACAGTTGTGACTCCGGAAAGGGGTGGAGACATACAGCAATAGGAAATCTCAGAGGAAAGAACTGCACATTTCAATAAAAGAATGCAAATGCAGCTACCACTTATTGATCATTCTTACTCTGAACTTGGCTCTATTCTGTATGTTTGCCTACCTTTGTTCTTTTAATCTTCACAACTCTACCACGTAGGTATTATTGTGTTACCATAGTGGTATTTCCCCCCCCCCCTCGTTCTTTCTCAGGAGGTAAATGAGGCTCAAAGAAAATAGAAGCAATTAGGAGAGAACGTGTGAGTCATTTCACTGCCGGGTCTGTAAGTCCTTTACCTCATATCCATGTGTTTTGCCATTCCTGCTGAAAACATTGAGATACGGTCTCTGCTCCTACCTAAAGCTACTTCTCTTTGTGTACTGGGTCCTATCAGTCTTGTCTCTTCAAGGAATTTGTGCTGTAACTCTTCTCCCTGTTCCTGGATCTTCAGTTTGTCTCTCTCTACTGGATCATTCCCATCAGCACAAATATGTTATTAAGCTTCCATCTTTAAAGAGCCCTCCCTTGACCATATGAAGGTCCTTCCCTATTTCCTATATCTTTCCTAGTCAAACTCTTTGAAAGAGTTGAATATACAGTACTCGTTGCCTCCATTCACCCCCAGCCCCACTGGTCTCTCTGAAACTCAGTCTAATCAAGAGATTGGTCAATGTCAATATTAGCAACCCCCTTCACCTTGGAAAACTCAGCCTTCTGTGAACTCTCAGCAAAATATTTGCATTTGATACTATTGTTGCTCATCCTTTCCTCTGTGGAACTCTTCTCGGCTTGGCTTCTTGGAACCCCACACTCACTTGCAATATTGCTGGCTATTTCTTTGTGGTCTCTTTTCTGGGACCCTCTTTTCATGTGATCCTCTTACTTGGCAAGCTATCCTAATTATAATCCAGAATTTGACAAGGAAAACAGCAGTTCTTCTGAAGTTTGGTCAATAAAATTACAATCTCCATTATAAGGAGTTATCATCTTTTATTTTAGGAGTTTCTTGGAATATAAAAATGAAGGTCAAAGAAACAAGCCAGCTTTCTGGAAGTAACCACTCTAAGAAGCCTGAGGGTCTAGAGATAGGCAGAAACATGGCTTATGTTCATAATACCATGGGCAGCTGAAAGCGTGACTAGTTGTTCCCATTTGTTATGAAAGAAAAACAACTTTTCTTCTTCAGAGGGAGATTTCCATAATTACATTTCCTGCAAACTGAATACTTGAGGTTGTAGGTTCAGGAAATAGCACAAAAGGACAAGCGGAAAATATAGTTTCTACTTTTAATAGTTGCCTGTAATGAAATTATGGAGTGTTTTTTTGTTTTGTTTTGCTTTGTTTTAGTAAGGTTTCACTATGCAGTTCAGGCTAGGAGTTTTCATGCTGAACAACTGATTATTGGAGGAAAGAATTTAGTGCCTTATCAGGCAGTGGTAACACTGTTGACCCCAAGCAGTGGGAAAGGTAGGGTTGGCTGGTCAGGATCTGGCCAAAGTGTCACTCAAAGTAGGCCTGAGCTCCTATAGGACTAGACAGCTTCTACTATAAAACCAGACCTGCATCCGTGATCCACAAGAATGGCTTCCTGCAGCGGTCAGCTACCGCTATCATTTACTCACTCATTAGTGCTTACTGAGTATCTGTTCTACCTTCACTAGTCCTTAAATATATAAAGAAGAATAAAATAGTCTTGTTCTCAAGGACTTGCTGTTGCATAAGTGTTCAGAAAAGTTATATTTGTATTTCTCTTATTGGTCACCAAGGGGACTTCTAGGCTACTTCAATATTATTTCTGTGTAGTGGAAGAGTTTTCTGGAGTTCCTGGATTGTCTAAATAACAGTTCTTGGCCCACAGAAAAGCTGGTGTTAGGTTTATTTTCCTGCAGTTTGGGAGAAGTCAGAGGAAATTATTACCATCTTTTCAGGTCCCTGAAAACTGAGGGGTTTAGCTGCTCAATAGGCTAAAAGGGAAGGTCTCCGAGGAGCCAGAGACAGACACATGAGACTCATGTGAACCTCAGTGCTGGAATGGCCTTGTTAGGAAAGAATAGCCTCAGAATACAGAGCTTACTGTAAGGAAGAAAAGGAAAGCTTTGGGGACTGGAGAAAGATGAGATTGGAAGAATTAGGAAGTTTTATTGTTAAATGAAGGGGAGGCCCAGAACTCTTGCTTAGTGTATGGAAAGATGGGGGCTGTAGACCCTTGACAGCCAAAATAACCCCTGGTATCTTGAAAACAGAGTAAACCAGCTAGAAGTCTTCAGAGCTAGACCATCTATGCACATCTGCCACACCTATAATGGCAGTTGTAACAACTAAAACCCTCTCACTATCACAGAGGTTATCATCTTCCAGCAGTGCATTTTATATTCCTTGGCTGAGAGACCCGTCTGTAGGCTTTGGGAACTTTGGGCTTCCATTTCTGGGCCACAGGGAAGAGTGGAGAAATCTAGACACCCCTGCACTGGTTCTGGACACCATGTCCTAAAGAAAGTGACACTTGAGCCTTTAAGCACAGCACATAAGAGAGGGAAGGGAGTTCTAGATGAAAATCTCTTCAAAATCACATTTATAATAACAGAGTTGTCAGGAAAATTCAATGGACTGGAAGATTAGGGCATATGTGGGAAAGTGAAGAAGAGTGTGATGGGATCTGCCTTTGTTTTTGCAGCTTCCCTGTGCTCACACTAGGCCTTTCCTTTCTGTTGGAACCTCTCTGCCTTGGTCTCCATCCTTGCTTCCTCCTTTCCTCCCATACCTACATACCAAGGGCCTACTATGTGCCAGAGGTACAGTAACAGGTATCATGAAGTGCACACTGCTATCCACCTGTTCCTGCTTACATATCCCTACAGTCTTTATCACACAAGTGCTGTATACACAATGATGCTATAAGTACTTCAAAAAGGAATAGATGATGGCCTTAGAAAAGCATCCAGGCCACACCAGTGGTACTGGTTGATTACTGCACATGGCTATTTATACTGTTATGTCATTTTGGCAGATAAGGAAAATAATAACCTGAAAATTAAAACCACTTGTTCAAAATCACTAAGAAGAAAAGTAAGAATTAACATATAGCCTTGTTTTAGTCTAGTGTCCGTGTTAAGCACTCTGGCTCAGAAAATAAAGCTTCAAAGTGTGAGGGGTTGATGCTGGCCTGACCAGCACACTGGCACCCTGACAAACTGTCTGGTTTCAGAGGCACAGAAGGACTGAGAGACATGCAGGTCGGGGGAAGGCCAGAGGGGTGGAGGATGCTCTGGAGCTGATGAGCCAGTGGGGCTTCTCTGTCCCCAGTCATATTATGTGGTCATCTTGCACATGGAGGCCAGCAGCCCAAGGTTACCAAGCCAGCAGCATTTTGGAACGGGCTCCTTGCATGCCATTCTCTCCAAGGCTGAAACTGTCCCCTAGTGTAACAGTTCCCTCTGCCTTATCCTGTCTGTGTCTCTTTTTCCTTCCCTAAGTGCAGGGATTCTCTGATTGCAGCTGAAATAACACAAGTCACCTGAGCCTTCGCCTATTCCCGCATTCCTGAAGAGGCTCCCTGCTCTGATGACTCAGTGCATTGGCAGCCCTGCTCGGCAAGGACCAGCCTGGCCTGGCCTGGGACTTCCTGTGAGTCTGAGCTGGGGTGGAGCAAAGGAGACAGTCAGAGACCCTGGGGACCTCTTTTCCCAACTGTTGTGGCTTCAACAGCTCAGTCCTGTGCTTGTCCAGGCAGGGGTGGGAGTCAGTTATTCCCAGGTGCATGGGGCTGTGGGCTGGCTGGGAAACAGTTCGAATAACGTGTTGAGTGCCTATACCACACTAGGCCATGCCCTGCCCTGTGCAGCTCAGTAGTGGGGGCTCCTGTGAACTTCAGTTTTCTCTTTCCTTGTGCCTCTGAGGATATGAGGCTAGAAGGAAGCACAAAGTGGGCAGTATAACTCCAGTCTCACTTTCTGTACTGTGAGTGTTCCAAGCACATTCTGAAAAATCTGTTCCCAGGTCCTGTTGGGAAGGATTGTGACTCTTTCAGTGGTTTTCATTTCTATTTACACTCTGATTTGCCATTGCTTACCTTGCTTTTCTTCTCTCTCCCCCTCACTCCAAGCCCACTTCAGTCATGCTCTTTTTTGAGCACTACTATATGACTTAATGCTTCGTTTCTTCTTACGTTGTGTTTGGAAGTAAGGGGGAAAATAAATCCATGATGAGTTAGATGTTCCATGTTGGCCTTAATACTGAAATCCCTCAGCAATCCCCTCATTGCCCACATAGTGGGAGAACCCATCACAGGCTTTTGGTGCTGGTCTGGTCCCATCACTAGCCAACTTATGACTATGAGTCCCTTCCTGTCATTGGGCCTCCTATTTAAACAGCAGGAGTTACAAGAGAGAATAGAATAAGGAGGATGAGGGATCACTCCAGAAGGATGCAAGGACCAGCAGTGACCACATTCATGTGTGGTTCAGACTTTAACCCTGAATCAGAGGATCTGCTTTACTATCAGCTTGCATATGGAACAAGCAGTCAGCAACCTAATCTCCTAAAAAGAACAGAGAATTTTAAATCAGAAATAGTTGGGTTCTGTAATCCAGCTTTTGTATGTTTCTTGCTGTGTGATCGTAAGCAAGTTCTAACCTCTTATACTCTAGTTTCCACATCAGAGGCATGGGACAGCAACAGCTGTCCCTTGCACAGGAAGAGGGGGCTGTTGCCAGGAACTCGTGATATAATGGGGATGGGACTCCCTGTTCAAACCTAAAGTTCTGTGCCTCCTGGGAAATAGCACATAACAGAGTGTTCAGGATGTTTTGAAGAAGTGCTCTTTGTGGAAAGGAGGGGAAGGAAGCAGGATGAGTCACAGGGGGAAGATGCGATGGGAGGTAGGTCCCAAGGCCTTAACTAAACCTGCTGGGAGTTCCATCCTGCTGTCGCTGAAGTGGTCGGTCCTTTTCATTCCCAGCAGTGAGGCTCGGATGCACTGACAGCCTTGCCATCAATGGAAGTGACAAGTTCTTCTGAGAGGGATGGTCTGCTTGGTACATCTCTACATTCCCCTCTTCATTGTTGTTAATTACATGGTCAAGTTGTGCTCATACAGACTGGGATAATATTAGAGTCTCTATCATCCCAGTTCTATTTGCCAGCTCTCTGGATGAATGACTTAAATTGTAGTTTCTGAGAAAAGAATGGGAAATTCCTCCTTTATGTCCTGCGATATTCAGAAGACTGTTCTGTTTAGCAGAGCCTAGAAGTCTATAAGTAGAAATAAAATCAATGAACTTAAACAAATGAATTTAATTTTAAATGCTTCATATGTACGTATGTGTACACGTGTATATATGCATGTGAATATAAATGTGGATTGTAAGAATATGTATGATGATTGGGACAATAGAGAGGCTGTAGTGACAAGTGTTCAGTGTAGAAAAACCCACATTAATGGGTGAGTATGATTATGAGAATGTCAATTTGTGTGTGTAGACGTCATTTAGTTCCTCGTATAACCAGGCACTGAGCAGGAAGCGGGGGGAGAATATATAAGATATTCCTCCCACTGAAGGCTTAACATCTCATGGGGAAGCGTGTGATCAGTACACACTTCTGGGTTGTAGTGAGGGAAGAGAATGGTCAGAAGGGAACATCTAGGTAGATTCATCAGACTGGGCGGCATGCGCTGCCCTGGACACTGCTTTGGGGGGAGACCTTCAAACTGAGTCTTAATGGAGAAAAGAATTACTCAGGCCAAGATGATGGGAAAATGTGAGTAGGACTTTCACACACAGAAATGACTGGAAAGAAGGTCACAGAAGTCAGAGTGGAAAAGGGGTCAGAGGTCAGAGGAAAGACTTCTGAAGCCATACAGATATTTCTCTTTAGGAATGTTAACTTTCACAGGAAGAAGGCACAGCCTAGCTAGCCATATTTCCATCTTACAGCCATATTCTGGCAGTAGTACTGAGAGTGGTGGCTGATGGACTGCAGCCCCAGGTGGGTTCCTGTGTTTGTGAGGATGTGTACACATGGAGTTGACTCTGTGCCTATAAAGAGAGAATCATGCACTGGCTGGGCTTATTTTCCACTCTTCCCCTCTGGCCTTGGCAGTGCAGTGATTCATGGAGATGGCTTTCTTCCTGCTCACTCATGCATTACTGCCTTGAAAGGGGAGCTGGCCAGAGGCTAGGTGGCAGGTGTTTCTTTCAAGGCCACAGGTACTCTGCCTGCCCACCAGCCTGAGTGAAGTAACCAGCAAGCCATGACAGAATGCTTCCCTGCCCCCTCCAGTCCTCCTGAACTGCACTGCCATGTCTGTGCAGAGTGCCCAGGTTGTCTGGATGGAGCGGGGCTTGCCCAGGTAATGTCTGTCCCAATCCCGGGCATTAGGATCAGGGCCAGACAGAACAGAGAAGCTCAGAAGAAGATGGAGGTGTGTAACTATGGCTCAGCTTTTTGTTCCTACATCTCCTATTCTCTGGGCAGCCAGTCTTCAGGCACTGAAGTCATATACTTGAACTTAATTATCTAATAGTGTGTTATAACCCTGCTATCTCACTTCTTGCAAATTCATGACAAATACAAAAAAATTATCACGTCTTGTATAGCACGATGTACACCATAAGGAAAGAAAAGCATCTGTTTTTTTTTTTTTTTCTATGAATATGAGACCTGGAAGATTATGGTGAGTAGTTGTGAATTTGGAATTTAGAATCCAAATGCCTGGATTTCAATGTCAACTGCATGCTTACTGGCTATATAAGTGCTTATTTTCTCTGTACCTTGGTTTCTTCATTCATAAGCTACAGCCACTAATATCTCATAGTATTAAGGGTGTAAAGTGCCTAGAAGAGTGCCGGATGTATCATAAATATTCAGCTAGAAGACTTGGCCAGTCCTCTCTGGGTTTGAGTTCTCTCATTTGATAAAAACTCACTTGAAAAGTTGAAACTTTTTCAGGCTTTTAGAAGAACCATCTATTGAATGAGATATTGCCCAGTCTTTTACACTCCTGTCCCCAAAAACTCCTTTTTATCTGACATAGATCTCTTGTTTTAACAGATCTTGTTGCCCAGATTTCATTTATTGAATAATAATGTCGGTGACCTATCAAGGTTTTTCTTGGCCCTTACAAAATGTTAGGAACAGTGCCCAGGGCTCCATACAGAGATCAGGTCAGATAATCCTTTAGAGGGCCACCCTTTCTGTTCTAATTTCAGATACTGGCATGTCCATAGCAAAATGCAAGTGCTGTCAGATATTTCTGGGGCCTAGAATGGGTGATCAAGTGGACTCTGCAACAGAAAATGCTCATGTTGGCTTTTGAAGTATTCTGTGGTTTTGGTGCCAATGTCTCCCAGGCCTGTCATTCTCAACAGTGCACATTTCAGTCAAGGTCAGGGAAGTAAATGTCCTGACTATTTGATGGGGACACACCTTGTGTTTAAAAATTTAAGAGCAAGATATTAAGGATGTGGAAGGCCATGTTTATAATGAATGATATTTTGGTCTGTGTGAGCTAGTACTTTAAATTTATACAAACCTCTTCCCAGACCATTCTTGTTATCTCTGTAGAATATATGATGAAATAGCTGTCAGAGAAGTTATTTGTTCAAGTTAATAGTTAATAACTAGTTAATAAATAACAGCATTATTTAAAATTTCCTATACATATTAAATCACTTGATTTTTACCTGTCTGTGATATAGTAATGATCCCTATTTTTTAGCAAAGGCAACTGAGGCTTAGCAAAGTTAAGGGGCTTGTTCAAGCTTATAGAGCTACAAACTGACTGAGTGGGAGTTGAATTAAAGTTTAATGTTCTTTCTTAAACAGCTGTTGGTAGGAAACCAAAAATTAGGTGACATCTCTCACCTGCTTTGGCATTCTAGTAAGCCTTGTAAAAAGGTCCTTGTCTGTAGTGGCTTTGTCAGGTGTGTGGAAACCTACCTTGGATGTCATCATTGAACATACAGTACTTGTTGCGGTATTTGTTGAGCAGGCGGAAGGCATTGGCATTGGCAAAGTCTTCAAACTGGATGAGGCAATTTATTCCAAACCTGTGAAGAAAAAGAGGAAAGAATGCATAATTGCCTCCCTGGGGCATATCCCTGGCAGATCAAAGGCTGCACGAAAGAGTGGGGAGGTTCAGGCCAGCTGGTGGGGGGCAGTATGGTTCCTATCTGGCTGGATTTGTAACGCCTTGGCTTAGAGTTCTGCCTGCCCCATTATGGATGAGGAAGAGAAAGGGAAAGAGTAGGCACTCGGGTTCAGTGGTCAGCAAAATCAACATCACTGTATAGAATATGTGGTTGTAGCTCCCCTGGGTTGCCGTGATGGACCTTGGGAGTGCTGAGCGGCCTGACATAGGGCTTGTCTTTTCTGTAGCTGATGACCTTGGAGATCACAGCAGAAAGCTCAAAGAATCAGGCTTCCCCACCACAGATAGCTGGAAGCTTCTGCAGCACCAATATTTCTCCCTCGCCAGATCCTGAGGCCTGGAGTTCTTCACCTACAGAGTTCTCTAAGTTTAGGCCTCATTCCTTGACAAGATGTAAGGAAGGTGGTGAAGGCTGATGACACAAAGCCACTGTTATCTACTATCATCTTGGAGAAGTTGTTTTCCAGTTTGTAGGAATAGAAGAATTAGTTAATGAGCCAGTTTAAAATGTAGATCACCAGGCCCATCTCATACCTCACTGTGAATGTGGGATAAAGCTCAGGAGTTTTCATTTTTTTAAACAAACATTTTAGTTTGTTCTGATATGCTAGATAACTTTGAAAAACATTGCTTTGATGAATGAAGACAATTCCCTGCAAGCTGTTTTATATGCTTGTTGGAAATTTATGTCAGTATCGCCTTCTAGATTTCATATCTTTCAAAAAAAAAAAAAAGAGGAAGAAGAAGAGGAAAGGCAGGAAGAAGAGGAGGAGGAGAAAGACTAGATTCATTAGAATTTTGTGACCTATTTTTCTTTTAACATCTGTTGTCTTCCAGAAAGCTGAGAGAGAAGTTTCCTGCTCATTTGCAACAAGTATCCTCAGTCTAAGATTTCTGCACACAGATCTCCCTTTACTGCATTCTTGCTCTTTGATTCCAGTATTTGATAATTTTGTTAGTGTTTCTTCCTGGAAATAGGCATGGTATGAGTCATTAAAAATTTCATAACAGAGGGCAAACAGAAGTTCTCACATCATGGGTCAGTTTGGACAGAGTAACAGTATCCGAGGTGATGTTCATGGAGAAAAGGTCCCAAATGATCTCCATTAGATACAGGAATGTCAGGACATGTGGGAGAGAGAAGTGACCTGCCCTTCCTAACCTGCTCTGAGCTACAGGCCTGGGGCCTTCTTTGAAGGGGTTTACTATTTTCCTGAAAGGGGAGTGAGGCACTTTCTTGGGCTTCCTGTGTTCCTGGGCCATCTGTCTGAGGAGACCAGTGACTATGAAGGGGCAAGCAGCACCAACTAACCCAGAAAAACATCTTCCCAAGCTCATAATTTTGTGCATGGCTTATCCTGTGCAGTAAAAAGGCCAATGAATGAATAAATATTTTCTCTCGCTGTTGTTTTCCAGAGTCTTGTTTTTCAGAACTTTATATCTCTGGAGGTGCAGCTGGAGTTGAGTTCATGTTATTAGGTCAGAAGTGGCAAGGTGGTGGCTTGCTGTCATTTACTGGTAGAGAGCACTGGGCTTGGATCAGGAGGCTGTGGGCCTGACCAGGCCTTCCACATGCAACTGAATGACCTTGCTCGTGTCACTTTAGTCTTCTAAAGTTTTTCATTTGGCGAATGAGCATGATGATATCCCCCTGGCTAACTTCTGTGGGCTGTTGTGAAGATGAAAAGCTAAGAATGATTTACCCTAACATTATCAAGGTATCACTTATAAATAAAATTTGATATACTAAGGGACACAATGTGATCATTTGATATAGTTATATACTGTGAAATGACTATCCCATTCAAACTAGTTAATGTGTTCATGATCTCATATAGTTCTTTTATGTGATGAGAAAGCTTAGATTAGCAAATTTCACATATACAATTATCATGAGTTTGAGGCCTAATTGGGCTACTTAGTGAGTTCAAGGGCAGCCTGAGTTACCTAGTAACTTTGTTTCAAAAAACCAAATATTGAGCTGGGGATTTAGCTCAATGGTTCCAGTGCCTGTCTTGCAAGTGCAAGGGCCCTGGTTCAATCCCTAGTAACCATGTACAACAATGCCAGGCATGGAGACTCATGCCCACCAGCAATCAGAACCACATGCCACACTGCCAGGTATGGTAGCTCATGCCTGTAATCCTAGCACTTGGGAGGCAGAGGCAGGAAGACTGCTGTGAGTTCAAGGCTGAACTCAGGGCCAGTTACAAAAAATGAACTACAAAAGTGAAACACTGTCTCAAAAACAAAAAACCCAAATATATATTTATAATTTATATATATTTATAAAATTTCACATATGCATATATATGTGTGTGTGTATATAATAATATACTTTAGCTATAGTCAAGGGATGATTTTCTATAGTAAAGTGTTAAAGTGTAATTCTGGCTACAACTCTTATTCACAGTCATAGAGTAAGAGGGCTAACTGTGTAGGTCTCTTCTACTTGTAGAGAAGATTTTGAGAGAGGAAGAGTCACAAATGGGTTAAAACAGGAATAGTAGCAGAAAATAATTATACCTCCTGGCCCTGAGATATACTTGATGTGAGAGAGAACACAGCCTTGAGAGCTTAAAGGGGAAGCAGTGGCCTCAGGGAAAAGCCAAGTTTCAATAAGACCAGGAAGACAGGGGTGATCAGATCAGTGAGGATTTGGAAACTTTATTGATTATAGATCTAGTTCCAGAAGATTCTAGAAAATAATTTAGAAGGGAAGTGATATAGAAGGCATTAGGTTGGATGATGGAAAGCACATAGCGTAAGTCTTGAACTTCTGTGTGCTCTTGAGATGCAATGACTTCTCCCTGTGTAACTCAGAGGGATAGGATTGGAGGGACTCTCCTGTGTTCTTCTTTGGTATTAAGGATAGTTATTAACATTTCCATTTCCCAATCTGTGCATAATTGAGTACCGATTGTAATTTTTATATGTTGTTAGTGACCAAGTAATTTCATAACTTATTTCAATAATGCATTCCATGACTTAACAATCCTTTAAAAATCGGTACCCAAAGCAGAGCCCAATACAGATAAGTGCTCAATAATCATCATCTCTCTGTTTCTGCAGGTTATCATCAGTGAATTCACTCAATTCCATAATGGAAATATATAAAAAATAAATTAGATTTATACTGACTATGCACAGAGTTTTTTTCTTGTCCTCACTCCCTAAATAATACAGTAAAACTACTTATACAGCATTTACATTGTAAATATATTAAACATAATTTAGAAATGATTTAAAGTTCACAAAAATTTTGTATAAGTCATATGCAAATACTATGCTATTTTATACAAGGGACTTGAACATCCACAGATTTTGGTATACGCAGAGTCCTGGAATCAGTCTTTCTTGGAAACTGAGGGACGATTGTACTATGAATAGAAATGACAAATAAATCCTCCATGCACAGATATTTTGCTCACCAGGCCAAAATTTACACTGAATTTTTATTTGGAGTATGAATTTCAAGTATCTGAATTGGGAGGGGGAACAGAATGTCATTGGATTTTGGCAACATTTTACTATATATAATACATCCAGCACTGCTTCCCAGCTAGCCTGGAGCTAAAATACTGAAAAGGTCAGACAACAAAACAAACAATGCATGTTCTCTCTCTCTTTCTCTTTCTTACCCCTCCATTTGACCTTTAAGTAGATCACCCTTATTTGCTGAGATAAAAATAAGCCAAAGCCAAAAATGAATACCTTTGTTCACTGTTTCATATTTAATGTGGTTTTACATAAAAAATTTCCCTCCTTTCCATGGCACAATTTGATGGAATATAGAGTAGACTTTCATTAAATCAGATCATTTAAATCCCAATTTGAAATTGTATAAAAGACCATTTGCACCACCCATCCAATAAGCAGAGCTGAGAGTTTCTAGGGCTCCAGGTCCTCCAGGCCCCACCCTTTGGACCGTCATCCTGGGTCTGCTCCCTGGGCCTCTCATCATCGGAAGCCTCTCCTTTCAGTTTGTCTCCAGACTGTCTCCTTTCAGTCTCTCATTGCAGCCTCTCTTTTCACTTTCTCTCACGTCTACTATGTCTGCTCTTTGTCTGTAGGAAGACCTCTGGATTTTTCAGCAAGTTACCCAAGTGCCTTGGCCTTTCCCACATGGCTTCTTATGAAGCCAGGTCACTATCCGGTCTGAATTAAGAATTGCTTCAGTCATTGGCCTTAGCACCATCTTCCATTGTCTAGCCATCTATACATCCATCTATCCACATCTGTGGAATGCCTAGTATGATCCAGTGCTGTAGTTCAGGAATGTTTAGGAAAGGGTGGCTATGTGAAGGAGTTGGTAAAAATTGAGTATTTTGAATTTGCTCATCAATTTATTAAGCTAATTCCAAGCTACTTAAGGATAAAAAAAAATCAGTGTGAAAATCTAAATGGCTTAAGTAGAAAAACATTTTTTCAATTCATCCATGTACATCCAAATATATAGACCTCCACTGTGACATAGTTAAATGTTAATTATCACTTACCTTACATACTTATTGCATGCTAATAACAATGGTAATAAAAATAGCCTTTAGTGAATATTTATTATCTGTTAGGCATCACACCAAGATCTTTATACATTATTTCAAACTTGATAAGACCTTATGTGAAGTAAGTGCTATTTCCTGAGAAGGAATCTTGAGTGAGATGTTATCTGCCTTGGAGTATTTACTTTATTCCACTTGACAGGTGGTGGAGCTGGTAGGAGTTGGGATCTGACTATAGTCTGACTCTAGATTCCTCCTTAGTTTAGCCTGAAAAGCAAAATAGATTTGTAAAAGATAAAACTAAATAGGTAATAAAACAATTCCTTGAGAAAGACACGGTGTAGAAGACACTAGACAAAAAGACAGAAAAGCATTTTCTTCTCTGTCTCTTGACAGACACTACTAGCTTTGCCCAAGGGCCCTTTCTCTGCCTGGGTTAGTGTCCTGTTGTGAGTTTGTGGAGGATAAATCTGAACTACTTAATGTCTGAGGTTGCGATGGATACACTAAGCGCTTCATGCAATTTCTACGAGACTAAAGGGAAGATCTGAATGATTCATAGTGAAAGCAATATGTGGCAGGGAAATCTGAAGAGCTGGTGTTTAAAGTTTTCTTCATGCTTACACAATCCAGACCAGCAAATGATGGCGGTGGTAGGACCCCTCCTGTCACAGGCTCTGGGACTCCTACTTAGGGACCTGATGGTTTCTTAATTTTAGTTCTGGCTGCATCCTGCTATCTTTCTGTCCTGCTAGAAGCAGCCCCCTAACAGGGAGGCTACTTCTTATCTGTCCTCTTTTGCACTCTTGAACTCTTCACCCTTGTAGCCCAAGAAACAGTAGAAAATACCTGATTCTTTTCCAGTGGAGAATTCCTGCAGTGAAGAAAGAGGCAACTCCCCAACCCACATAGGGAGCTGCCCAGACTTCTCAGCCTCTAGGATTCATCTGGGAAGTGGCCTTGGGGCTGCCAAGGAAGACATTCTGAGGCAAAAGCTCATTTACTATAAGATGATGGGTAAATCTTTAACCCCCAACCCCATAGCTCAGGCAAGGGGAAGCCTGCAAAGGATGGCCTGTACCCGGGAGTCCTAGTAAGCTGTGTGATACGTGAGCCACCGCCACGGAGCCAGGCGCCTGCCACCTGGGACACAGCTCTCAGGGTAAGCAGAGTCTGGGTGGTGTACCCTCCCCGACATGGTGACCTAAACACAGATGAGAGTGGTGAGAGTGGAATATTTCAGGGACTGCAGACATGGTTTCTTGTTCCAGAGGTCAGGACCTGCTATTCTTTCCAACACCTGGTTTTGACTATTTCAGGCCTGAACAAACATGAGGGACCTGGGAGGAGCAGGTGAACTTGCTCAGCCTGTCTCCAAATAGAATGACTAAATACTACCGATCATATTTCCACAGGAGCCTGCTCCATTCTTTCAGTGATAAACACACACAAGACTCTCAAAGGAAAGTGTTCAGTGGTAGTATCAGTTGTCATCCCATGGAAAAAATATGTCTTTTCTTTCCTTCTTTTTCTCCCAGGAGCTATAACTGACACTCTTTAAATTGTATTTTCCATTTTACAGATTGCTTTAACTTTTATGCTCTAGAGATTTTCTCAGAAAAAGATTCAATTATCAAATAAGTTAGGACTGTTACACACACCATATATGACATATATCAAAGGCTTGGAAAGTCCTCTTTTAAGGAACCTGCATAACCCAGAATTTTCTAAACTTATTTGGCCAGAGACTTTACCTTCCTGTACACCTTCTTTCCTCTCTGAAGTGCTCTCTACATTGAGGGACTTAACTCTGCAGATAGAATTTTGTCCACAGGTAGACCAGTGTGGATCTAGGTTGAGACCATTTTTCCCTGGGGTTATTGCTGTAACTCTTTCTGGCCAAGGTCCTACAATGGCTGACCTTACTTCCTTCAAACTTATTTTCCCCTTCTCGAATTCACCATCCACATATTTCTGTACACAAATCTGGGCAGATTACTTATTTTTGCAAAATCCTAAGATAGTTTTCACTGTCTTTGGGGTCATATTCAAATTCAATTGATGGTGTTTACTTTGGCTGCAAACCTATTGCTCAGTATCTGTCCATGTCTTCTGACACTCTAGGGACATTTTGCTTGCTGTTTGCTAGAAACTGTGGGCCTTGGACGGTGCCATCTTTTACTCCAGATGCTCATTCTCTCTGTCCAGAAGTCTCCCTTGTTTCCAGGTCAACTTCTACTTAAACCACAGAGTCTAGTTCAGATGCAATCTCTTCTAGGGAGACTTCTCCGAGCTATATTTTTCCTTTCTCTTAAGATAGTATGAAATTTCTTGAATTCTATGATACTCTGAATTTAGCCCAGGGGTTCCAGCGTCTGCCTTGCAAGCGCAAGGACCCGGGTTCGATTCCCCAGTAATCATACAATACTGGGTGTGGAGACACGCCCAGCAGCAATCAGCACCACATACCACAGTGCTGGGCATGGTGGCTGGAACTTTGAGGTCAAGTAGGACTGGAGGGAGAGGGGCCACAGAGCATTGCCAGAGGACCTATGTGACGGGACCTGTGTGGTTGGAGGTATCAGATGCTGCTGCTAAGCGAAACAGAGATTGGGGAGTATCTGCTGGAGTCAGAAGTTAGAAGATGGTTGATGATCTCTGCAGAACACTTTGAGTGGAGTGGTAAAAGAAGTCGCATTGCATGAGGTTAAAGTGTAAATGGAAGGGGAGGAAATGTCATTGTCTATGAATTTCTAGAGGTTTGGCTGTGAAGTAGAGTAGGGTGACAGCTGTTGTTGATGTAGGCTGAAGAATGAGTTTGTTTTGGAGATGAGAGATAAAGTAGCCAGTTCAGAGGAGAGATAAGGAATGAGAAGATAGGGAAGATCTTGAGCAGCTGGGAAGAAGTGAGTGCTAGACCCCAGTTGGAATGTGCAGATATGGCCAGATCTCATGAAACAGATATGAGCTGTTACACCACAACGCAACCTCAATTGTGTATGAGGAAGTATCTCATTCTTCTGAAGGTAGGAAGGGGAGAAGGGAGGCAGCTTTTAGGGAAGGACTCACAAGAATGACAGGAAAACTATTCTGTAGGTAGGAAACCTCAAACCCAGAGCTAGAGAGAGAAGATACCAGGCCTGAAAAAGAGACAGCGAAGTACGTGAGGCATAGTGATTATCATCAAATGTGAAACACTGTTGTTTGGACAAGGGCTTAAATTGAATTATTTTTGTGTTGCCTTGCATCTAGAGTAAAACATGGCACCGTCCAAGGGCCTACAGTGTCTAGCAAACAGCAAGCAAAATGTCCCTAGAGTGTCAGAAGACATGGACAGGTACTGAGCAATAGGTCTGCAGCCAAAGTAAACACCATCAATTGAATTTGAATATGACCCCAAAGACAGTGAAAACCATCTTAGGATTTTGCAAAAATAAGTAATCTGCCCAGACTTGTGTACAGAAATATGTGGATGGTGAATTGGAGAAGGGGAAAATAAATTTGAAGGAAGTAAGGTCAGAGCAAAGGAGTGGGAGATAGAGAGAACCTGATTATATATAGATCTGTGTAAAGCAGACATTTCAGACACTGGAAGGAGAGAGGCTACTTGTCACTGGAGGTGAGTCCGTGGTCACCAGCACTCCACTGAGTGAGGCAGTCATGGGAGGAATTTCAGCCTGGGCCTCAGAGGGCGGGCCCTTCCCAGCTCCTAGACTGGGAGAGTGATTGCTATGTCTGCTGGCAGCCAGACTGGCAGGCTCATGAGACTGCCATTCTGGCCTCAGGGGAAAAACCCCATTGACTAGTTAGCTAGTCACAGGAAGCAGCAGTTTCTAAGCAAAAGCCTCAGGAAAATGCTGGTCATTCCTCACTCACTGCTGTGATAGCAAGGCTGAGCCAGACTGAAAACCCTGAAGGAATAATAGGATTTCCTCTTGAATTTCCCTGTTTAACTGAGTTCCTGGGCAAGCAAGCACATGGCGCCAGGAGTCTGGGCTGGAAAGATGGTGTCCGGTCTGCTGACCTCTTGGCCTCTCAAAGGTCAGTGGCAGGTAATGTGTTTTCCCTAGACGTCAGAACAGCTCACTCCTGGTCATAGAGTAACTCATTTTCTCAACCTCCAACCATTTGCTAGTTTAGTGTCTTCACTGATGCCAGCTCATATCTACCATAGATTTTGTGAGTCCAGGTGTCATAAAGCCACTGTCACCCTTCATGAAGCTTCTCTGATTAATTTGGTCTATTTGTATCTCTCTGTTCAAGTGTGTTACTGTAATACCATATGACCTGTGGCACTATCATGTCTTGACTTCTTAGACCCTCTTATAAGGGAGGGGAGAATTGAGATTTGTTATGTACATATACCAATTCCCTATGATGCATCTAATCATTATGTCCTAAAACATACTAATAAAAAAGAAAAATAACTTTAAAAACTTCTAAAAAATAAAATAAAATAACCCTCTTTTACAGAACTAGCTGAATCCTATATTGAATTATGATAATTAATTTTGAGGTGGGGGTTGTGGAGTATGGTAAAGTGGGGAAGACAAATCTGTGTGTATGGGCTTTCAGAACCCAGGTGAGCCAAAGTCAGAGAGGGCGTAAAGAAAAAAGATTATCCCAGGTTAGGCAGTGAATGGATCAAAGCAAATGCTGAGAAGAGAGTCCTAGAGAGCATGGGTGGTATCTTATGCTCCACTGTATGGGATGATAGCTGAAGAGGAAATTCTACTGACTTCCTTTGCTGCCCCTTCTCTGGAAGAATCGGACAACTATGCTGGAAGACCAAAAACTCTTCTGCATATCCAGGGTCCTGGCTCAGTAGATGTCATCTCTTCTAGGAAGACTTCCCTGAGCTATATTTTTCCTTATTCTTAGGATAGTATGAAATCTCTTGTTGGAATCTCATGATACTCTGGACACATCTAGAATAACATATCATATTATATCAATTATTCACTGAAATTTACGTTCCAGTTCATTTAAAGGAGTATATGTTGCAAAGGGTCCTTTTTGTGTAGGAACTATACTATGTATAACATAAAAATTAAAATATCTGAAATATGAAAACATAAATGCATGAACCCTGGAGAACAGTCCCTCTCATGGAGGTGCCCAGTCATGTGCATCCCATGTGATACCTCCAGCTACCTGCAGAGGCGCACTCTATTCTAGAGGCTACAGGGGAAAAGGAGGTTTGTATCTCAAAACCTGAAACTCTTTATTCACCCTTAAGGACTCAGATCAAAAGGAATGCTCATTATCCATGGGAAGCATCTTTCCAGAAAGGCTGGAAAAACAGCTGTGGGTGTATAGACCCTCTGTGGTCAGAAAATTCAGGTTGTGGAGTCTTGTAGGTTTGAGCCTCTAGGTGGGTGATTTGGGGGAGTTTACTGAACCTTTTTGAGCCACAGTTTCTTAATATCTGAAGGTTGCTCTGCTAAGTAAACATAACACATTGTGCATGATGCAGGTTCACTATAAAGGTCAGTTGTTAGCTCTTTCCAGAGAATAAAATTGTAAGGTTTTAAATATAAATAAGTATTCCCAACCTTTGTCACCTTTAATCTGCTCTATGCTCGTGGGTCAACATTTCAGGCAGGGATATTATTTGGGTGCACATTAAATCTCTACAAACTCATTAGTAATTATTTCAGTATCTATTTCTTTTTTTTTCTTGTAATATATTAGAAAATCCTTGACAGCAAAGTCTATTTCTGAGTTCTTGCTGTGTTCAATAATGTCATTTCATTGACCAAATGAACATATGAAGAATTTTTGAAAAAGTAATAGAATGCTGTCTTGAAATATTTTCTGATTATGTATCTGTTTTATAATCCCAGGAAGACTGAATTCTTTAGACCAATCTTTTCTTTGTATTGGCCACATTGAGGAAGCACATGATAAATATAGGCCACATGGAAATCTGGAGGAAATTTCATAAACTATGTGAAAGAAAGAAAAGAGCTAGATAGGTTTCCTTTATTTTTTCATTACCTGTCATTGAAGAAATAACTTCTTTTTTGGACTCAGTTTCTCTACCATGAGTGAGGAAGTTAGATCAAATTAGTAACATTTGTGCTCAGGTATTCTGAGCCTCCTGTAGGATAACAATCTCATGGTGGGCTAGATGAGAAAACAAGAATGGTAAAATAGAAATTGAGCCATAGAATGTATTCCTAAAATCCACTGCGTGGAAATACTCAATAGTGACAGTTTCTGTTGAGAAAGATTCTGAATGTGAATAACCCCTTGAAACTTTGCAGTCAGGGCTTAGAGCCAACAGTAATGTTTTTGTGATTCTTTAAAATTAAAAATAAAGCCTTCAAACTTTTGTTATAGTCTGGATGCCATGACCTTAGGGGATTTTTCTCATTTATATTGTTTTAAAGCCAGAAAAAGAAACTTGGAAACCAGGAGTCTTAGCTTTTTCCACTTTTTCCACTGAGGTGGGTCAAGCTGGTTGGAGTCTGAGATTTGTTGATGGTTACAGGGATCTGTCTCTCTGGTGAAGAGCGAGGAACCAACAATTCACCTTTCAGGGGTCAAGAAGGGCAAAATGAGAAGAGGCAATGGACTGAACTGGACAATAGCTAAGAAGGGTGATGCTTCCTTTATTTTTGGCTAAAAGCTACAAAGTTTTGGAAATGGCTGTCCCTCCCATAAGGGGACTATGATGATGGGTGAAAATTGACCTTGTGTTTGAATAAGTTGAAGAGAGAAGACCTGAGTAAGCTAAGAAAAACAGCTTTAAAAAGTTCTTGCTCCATTTATCCTCCTGGTCTGTCATATAAAGAAGGTATCTGGAGGATGGGGAACTATGTTTGGTATCATGCAATAGAACAGAACTAGAGAATATCCAACTAGATGGGGAATTTTGAAGTCAAATCATCTGTGTTGACAACTGGCTGTGTTTAGTGAAAGTGTGACCTTAAACACCTTCCTTAACCTCTCTGTGCCTCACTGTCTCATGTTAAAATTGCATTCATTCAATAAGTACTTATTGGGGATCCATGGGGCACTAGGCATTGCAACAGGTGCTTGAGATATAGAATTAAATAGAAAAGACAAAGATCCTCCCATGGAAGTTACATTGCAGTGGGATACAACAAAAATCATATCAACTTCATAGAGTTTGCTTTGGTTTGGATAAGTGACTTCAAAAGCTTATATATTGAAGCCTGGTCTGCAGGGTGGCATGATGAAGAAGTATTGGACCTCTAGGAAGTGGGACATTTGGGGAGGTCTGGGTTTATTTGGGATTGTGCAGCTCCAGCCTGTCTTCTTCTTCCCATTATAAGGTGAGAAGTTTGCTCTCACATAGGTCACTGCAATCTCACAGCACCTTCTGCTCCCCAAAGGTCCAAAGAAATGGCACGTCTACAATAACAAGCTAAACAAACCTTGTCTCTGTATAAGTTATTTGCCTCAGCTATTTTCTTAGGTTTCTGGAGACCTAACACAGGGTTGTTATGAGTATTAAATGAGTTAATGTATGTGAACTGCTCATTGTCCCCAGTTTATGCTTATTGTTTATTTAGGTTTTTTTTTTTTTTTCCCTGAAAGAAACTAGTTCTAGGCAAGAATTGCTGCTTAACTTACTATAGTCTTAAAGAATTACAATTACAAAAAAAATTCTACATGTAAACCATAAAATGTCACAAAAAATGAATGTATTGGAAAGAGAAAAATCCTTGGCAATTTCATCCTTTAGCTGTTATTTCTATTAAGTTGGTCTTATACACCTGTAGATATTTTTTCTTACATAGCCTATCTTGAGAAAATCATTTGTTTTTTAGGGATTTTTATCAGTTATCCAACTTTATTAATAACAGTCTGGAAACCTTAAGAAAATGAACAAAGCACGAGAAGAAATTGTGTGTATGTGTATGAATGAGCAAGGTAATGGGAAAGACAAAGAGAAAATGAAAATAAATATACTATGCCATGGGATTTGTGGGAATTATTACAGCCTTTCTGCATGAATCTCAGATTGGTTTGGGAGGGTTCTAGGTCTTATGCAATATTTCTTTTCTTCCAGTAATACTTGATTTTATCAGGAGTATCTTATAAACTCTTTCCTGACAAAGAACTTCACTGAATTTCTGAACATTTGGGAGTGGGACCAGAGAGTTTCTCTGAAATGTCCACCGGCAGTAATTTTGAAGATTTGGATTTTCTAATAGTCTCTTGCCATGACACTGTTATACACTCCTGGGCTTCCATGATTCTTTTTCATTTCAGATATTTCATTAAATTATTGTTCAAATCTACTTATATTTTTTTGACACAGTATTGGGCACATACATTGTTAATTAATTCCTTAAAAAGATCTCTATTAGTAAACTTAGTTGTAGCTTTGATAGTTTTTCTTAGAAAATTCATTTTTCTTTTGATTCTAATTCTTCTATTGGTTATATATCCAGTTTTCCCATGTTGCTTCCTATGGTCTGTTTCCCTATGGACTGTTGTGAGTTGCATTCATTTCACTGGGGAACTGAATTCCACAGAGTATAGGTTGTAGGAGTGTTTCTACAGACAAGACTTGCTTTTTTTTCTGTCAGGATTACCAGCAATATCACTGGTAAAGTACAATATTTTATGTCTGTATCTTAGTAGGGAATTTGCTTTATGAGTATATCGTAAATGTGGATTCCAAATCCACAATTGGCAAAGGCTTGACATTTTGGTTTTTTGCATTTCTGTCACAGGTTCTTGTCATTTTGCTAGGTTGGTGACCAGGTCCTGTTTCTTCAGGGTACAGCCATTCAACTATATAAAACAAATGTGAATGGACATTAAAAGCCAAATAAGCATAAAACAGTAATAGTGGGATACCTTAATACATCACTGTCACAAATGGACAGATCAACTAGATAAAAAAATCAACTATGAAATTCTAGAACTGAACAAAAATTTTTAACAAATGGACTTAACAGATGTCTACAGAGTATTCTACCCCACAAGATCAGAATATATATTCTTCTCAGCTGACATGGGTCATTCTCTAAAGTAGATCATATGCTAGTACATAGAACATGTTTAAGTAAATGCAAAGGAATTGAAGTTATCCCCTGTATACTGTCAGACCATAGTGCCTTGAAATTGGAGATCAATTGCAAAAGAAATTCCAAGACCACATAAACATGGAAATTAAACAACACTGTCCTGAACAACCAATAGGTCACAGAAGATATTATATGGATATTATATTGTTTCTATGATAAGTGATGACATATAAGAATCTTTGGGACACAATGAAAGTAATTCTATGAGGAAAATTAGTAGCAGTGAATGCCCATACTAGGAAAACAGAGCAAGCTCAAATAAACAATCTAATGCTGAACCTCAAACAATTAGAAAAAGAAGAGAAAGACAAACCCAAAGCTTATACAAGGAGACATTATACGTATCAGAGCAGAAATTAATGCAATGAGGACTAGGAGAATGATACAAACAAAAAAAAAAATCAAAGAGTTTGTTCTTTGAAAGAATAAACAAAATTGACAAACTCTTAGCCAATCTTATCAAAAAAGGAAAGAAAATATATATCCATGCAATTAGGAACAAAAAATGTGAAACCACACCAGAACAGAAATCCAGAGGATAGTCAACACCTACTTTGGAACCTTTTCTCCAATAAGATGGAAAACACAGAGGAAACGGATAGATTTCTAGATACATGTGAACTACCAAAGTTGAATGAAGAAGATATAAAAATTCTAAACACCCCAGTATCAATTAGTGAAATGAAAATGTAATTAAAAATCTACAGACAAAGAAAAGTCCTGGTCCTGATGGTTTCATTGCTGAATTCCACAAAACATTTAGGGAAGAAATAATTCCAGTACTTTTCAGACTCTTTAACAAAATTGAAAGGGAAGCAATATTCCAAAATTTATTCCTGAAAGCAACCCTTTCCTTGACTCCAAAAGCAGAGAAAGACTCAACCAAAAAAAGAAAACTACAAGCCAGTCTCCATAATGAACACAGATGCAAAAATCTTCAATATGATACTGGCAAATAGAATACAGAGGATCAAGAAGATCATATACTCTGACCCAGCTGGATTCATCTCAGGAATGTAAGGATAGTTAGATATACCTAAAAAGTCAATGTAATACACTGCTTTAACAGAGTTAAGGACAAAATCCATATGATCATCTCAATAGATGCAGAAAAAACACTGGACAAAGTCCAATACCCATTCATGCTTAACACTTACAGGAAATTGAAATAGATGGTCTTTATTCCAACTTGATAAAAGCTATTTATGAGAAACCATCAGCCAGCATCATACTAAATGGTCAAAAACTGAAACCTTTTACACTTAAATCAGGAATGAGACAAAGATGTCTACTATCACCACTCCTGTTCAATATGATTCTGGAAACATTTACTACAGCAATTAGACAAGAGAAAAAAAAAAGGATAAAGATAGGAAAGGAAGAAGTTAAACTGTTGTTATTTGCTGATAACATATATTCTATATAGAAGATCCCAGAAACTCAGCCCAAAGACTTCTATACTTAATTATCAGATTCAGTACAGTAGCTAGACACAAGGTCAACTCTCAGAAATCAATATCCTTCTTATAAACAGTTAACAGACTCACTGAAAGAGAAATTGGGAACTCAATTCCTTTTACAATAGCATTCAAAAAAGGAAATATCTGTGCATTAATCTAACAAAGGAGGTGAAAGACCTCTACTTTGGAAACTAAGGCTTTCTGAAAAGGGAGAGGATATAAGATTGAAAGACATTTCTTGTTCTTGGGTAGGGAGAATCAATATTGTCAAAATTGCCATACTCTCAAAACTGCTGCAATTCAGTGTAATCCAAATTGAAACTCCAGCAGCATATTTCACAGAACTAGAGAAAATATCCAAAAATGGTTGGAATATAAACTGGTGCAAACACTGTGGAAATCAGTGCAGAGATTCCTCAAAAAACTAGGATTAGAGGTCTCTCTTGGGTATATTCATGAAAGATTTCAAAACACCATACCACACTGACATATGTGCACCCATGTTTTTAGCAACACAGTTTATAATAGCTAAATCTTGGAAATAACCCAAATGCTAATCAACTGGAAACTGGATAAATATGTCAGCTTTTTTCCCCCATAAAATTGAGTATTACTCAGCCATATACAATGATAAATCAGTGACATTTATAGACAAATGGATCACCTTAAGGCCATATTCATAAGTGAAATAAATAGGATACAGATGTGTAATTACCATATCATTTCTGTGGTGTGAAAAACTGCTGGTGTAAATGAGGTCCAATGAGGTATGATAGGTATTGTGAAATAGGAAGAAAATGTTCAAATGGTAAGGGTAACTGGGAGAAATAGGGGAAAGCAAAGAAGGGAAAGAAAAAAATTGATGATAAAGAGGAAAAAAAACAGAAACAAAGCTTATGTATGTGTGGGGTGGGGGATTGAAAGGAGGGCAGGGCAATGGAAAAAATGAGGATCAAGATACATCATGCATAGGCACAAATTCTCAATGAGGAACATGATCATCATATATACCTAAAATGTACCAATAAACTAAATAATGGAAACAAATATGTAGCTTGTTCATACTTAGGTAGTCTTTCTCTAGAATCCATGCTTCTAACAGCCATAATTAATGGGTACAGTTTTCATAGTGCTCCCTGTAGTGGCAAAATGCCTGTTTTATGATGTTCATCTTCTTAATCTCTTAAAATGAAGCTTATAATAATACCTACTTCGTAGGATTGTTGTGGGAACTTGCTGAGTTATGTATGAAGCATTTGGATCAGTGTCTGCATATAGTATGCAGTTAAGTAAGTGTTACTATTATTAATCTATTGAGGGAAATCAGAACCCACACTTTCTCATTTCTCACATACATGAAACACCCTTTTATTTTCTCTTGTCTGCTATAATATGAAAATTTCTGAAATGATTTTTTTCCATTCTTGAAACCAGGCAATAAAAATCAGGATGCTAACAGAAAATTAAATAGACCTTGCCAACTGGCATCACTGAGTTCATTTCTCTGGCCATTGAGTTTCTTCCAGCACATTTTGGGCCAATCCTGAGGCCAGATTTTAACGGTTGAACTGAAAACTCTCTCAGTTATTCAGTCTGCTTGGCCATGAAGAAAATGAATAGGTCCTAGATAATTTGTGCCAGTTTGAATTATTATATAGTCTCTCAGCCCTTTTTGTGACCAAGGACAGATTCCTTGTAAGCTTGGGAGTCTCACCATGCAAAGATCTGGTTTCTATTCTGATGGAAATATGTAGAAGCTTTATTGTCAACAATTAGCGAGGCAGACTGAGACTAGAAAACTGTCTTGCTCCTTCAAAGAGCAGACAAGCTGGAATAAATTCCAGAGTTCCTTCTTCTGAGTTTCCTCAGATGTGGTCAGATTCACAGCCCTTAGTCCATTCTAATTCCTAGCAAGCCTGGCTGAGGCTTTTATGACATACCCACCCACTGAGCAGCCAGTTGAACCATGTCCCTTCCAGTTTCTTTAAGCTCAGTCTGAGTAAAGCCACATTCCCCAGGAACTACCAAGTTTTAGAGATGTTATGTCACAGAGGTTGAGCAAAAGATGACCTGTAAGAGTCAGACAATGTCATACTTTGAGCCCTTCTGAAATAGTCCAGGGACATCTTTGCCCTGTCTCTTCACTAACTGTGAAAGATTGAAGGCTAAAAATGCTTAAAGACCTCCCCCCAATAAATCATTATACAAAAGGTGTCCCAAATTCAGTATATGAATAGCTATGAAATAATGAAACTAATATAATGAAATAATATGCAGCCCACAAAATTACAAACAGGGAACTAGTTTCAGACCAAGCTGGTCCGGGTAGATTTCCCTCAGTTGGGCAGAATTTAAATTAGGGAATTTCTATGTCCTCTGCCTCTAATCTCTTCCTATATCCTGTCAATTTTGACAATATTTTGTGGCTTAGGAACCTCCCATGGCATTAATCCGTGGGTTTCAAGTATTTTTAGCTGAAAAAATTTTAGATGAAATATTAAGCAAATACCTGATATAAAAGGCGATAAAAAACAAAGAAGCATTTCTCAAGTAGTTTATGTCTTTTATAGTTAGTAGAATGCATTTCATTTGTCACATCCCTGATACACACCTGTAGACTCTTGAGGTTAAGGAGATTAGATTTAAAAAACTGCTATATTAGTTCTTTCCATTTTGAACTCCAGTAATTATGATCTTCTATCTGGTTTTAATGCCTATCACAGTGTAGTGGTTAACTTTAAGTGTCAACTTGTGATGGATAAAGAATACTCAGATAGTTGATAAAGCGTTATTTCTGGGTGTGTCTATGAGGATGAGAAGAGAATGGCTTATATACAGTGGACCAAGTAAAAAAGATCTGTCTTCATCCAGTGTGGTACGCACTATCCAATCAGTTGAGGTAGAAGAATGGTACACTTTTATCCTTTTATCGAGATGGCTTACCAAATTTCATCTGCCTTTGAACCAGGTTGTCTTGACTTCTGATTCTAGGCCTTGTCTCGGAAGCACTGCTTCCCTTTCTGACCCAGCCCTGAGTTCTCAGGCCTTTGGCCTCAGACTAAGAGCTACACCATTGTAGCTCAGATTTAGACTGAACTCCATCACAGGCTTTTCTATTTTCCATTTGACATATGGCCTAAAATGGGACTTAGCCTCCCTAATTCCATGAATCAATTCCCTAATAGTCACATCACACTCCCATTCATTCTATTTCTTTGGAGAAATTTGAATAATATATGTTAGCTGGCTCTATTTATACTTAGTCTTATTTTTTTTTAATAATACCAGTTTTCTTCTAATTGGGCTGTTGTAGTTTTCTGTGTCCCTCTGCCTGTGTACATCTGTGTTCTGACTGCCCCCCGATGTGTCCTATACAGGGAACATCATTCTGTCTTTTACTGCTTAGTCAAATTCAGCCCCAAGTTTATACAATATTTTTCTCTTTCTTGACATCACAGAATGCTCCTTATTTTTTAAATATCCATCAAACTGTAGGTCAATCCCAAATAGTAACTATTTCCTATTCAGAAATTTTGTCTACTCAGAGACTTTCTTGAGGGAACAGTCTGTCTATTTTTTCTTTTGAATCTCCCTAGAGTGCCCAGGAGAGTGTTAAGTATGCAGTCATTAGTCAAAAACCTTGGCAACACACGGTTAGATATATTACTTGTTTGTGTTGCTCCTAGTTTCCCAGAGATTCTGTAAAGAATTTTCTCATTTTCATGATGAAAATAGAGCTCAGTTTTCAGAATTCTAGATGCAGTCCCTCTGGTTCCTGTCCATTTACCAGAAAAATATAACCTGTTATGCTACATATCTACCCTTTCCAGTTTGAAAAGTCAAATTCCAAAAAGTAGATGTGTTGGAAGTATTATGTAACTTTCTGCATGTCTTTTTTTAAAAGTTTATTTTATTGGTACATTTTATATATACATTATGATCACATTCAACATTGAGGGATTGTACCAGTACATGATACATCTTGATTCTCATTTTTCCCCATTTGTATAAGAAGTTTCTGTAGAATAAATTCTATGAGTAACACAGTCATTACTGCCTTTACTTACTTACATTTACTGTCTTACCCAACTTGAGAATTTGCCATCTCCCCTTCCCATTATTATTAGCTGCTGTGAAGTCCAAGCTGAGGCTAAAGAATCAGACTTGAGGATGGGTCTGCTTATGGGGAAAGGCAGATTTAATTCTAGCCCACAACATATCTTTAGTTATGTCAGTGCTCTCTCCACATGGGAAATGCAATGAGGCCAAACACGAAAACAGCACAAGCTTCTCAGGAAAAAGGGGATTCCTACAGTACCAGAGGGCAGAGCCCTGCTCGGAAGGTTTCCAGAGTAGAAGGAAGCTGTTTAAGTGGCAGGTGTACTGTTGAAATGGGCTGCCATTAACATGGCAGCGGAGAGCTTGAGCCCAGAGGACGCGATAGGCCCTGCCTCGAGCAGGTCCCTGCTGGTAAAATTGGTGGCAGTTTTCTGAGTATTGACCTTTAGGCCCTCGCCTCAGTTCCAGCCTGACTTTGAAAATGAGAGGGGGAGAAAGAGGATAAGAGAGAGGGAAAAGGAGAGGGACATGATGGCAGGGAGACTATGAAGAGAGAGGGAAGCCCAACATTTTGAGGGTCTCAGCTGAGCCTGCTCTGAGATTAGCTGCCAGCTGAAAGTATCAATATTCATGATTTCTGGCATGACCACGAGCTACTCAGATGAGCTGATCACTTTGCAAGGATCAAGAGCAAGTAAAATGTTAGACCACTAAGGCTGGGAGTGTTTTGTTACCCAGCGACAGAAATGAAGTATGTGCCTTAATGCCTCAGACCAAGGGACTGGGAAGTTTAAGAATCCCATCTCCTATTTCTTTTTTTTTTTAGGTTTTTTGAGACAGGGTCTCTCTTTGTGGTTCAGGCTGGCCCTGAGCTCAGCCTCAAACTCACATCACAATCCTCCTGCCTCTGCCTCCCGAGTGCTGGGATTACAGGCGTGAGCCACCACGCCCGGCACTGTGGTATGTGGTACTGGTTGCTGCTGGGTGTGGGTCTCCACACCCAGTGTTGTTATGTGGTTACCGGGGAATCGAACCCGGGCCCTTGCACTTGCAAGACAGGTGCCGGAACCACTGAGCTAACTCCCCGGCCCCCATCTCCTATTTCTAACTTTTACTTTGTTGCTCTGCTTTGTATTAAGGCTTCCTGAGTACCAATTCCTTTGTTCCTTTTCGATGTGATCAGGGCACAGCAGAGACATTTATTTGTGATTTCAGTATATTTGAATAGAAACCTTTGAATACCCTCCATACATAAGCACAGGCCAATTATCAGACAAAGCTCAGACTCCAGGCATCACTTAAAATAGGCAACTTCTATTCTTTCTGATGTAACTATGAAAATGAAAATGCAAGTGGAAACCATTAAGGGAAACTGTCACACCAGGGTGTGGTGGTACAGTGCGAGGGTCTGGGCCCCTTGAAAGAAAAAGGAGAGCAGCAAGAGCAGCATCTAGTCTTTGCCACAGAGCATCAGTCTTTGTCTCAGCTTTCAGGAGGACTCTCCCAGATTTCTGTTGTGGTTTGAAAACATAAATGAAGATTCTTCCTGCCCTGCTGGGTCCTCCTCAGTGGTCAAGTGCCAGAGAAGGAACTGAGCCATGAGTTTTTTTTTTTTTTTTTCAGGTCAAAAACATTTTAAAGCACATGCTCATCAGTGGGAAGGGTAAGGAGATAGAGGTTTTTATTGACAGGATGTTTGGACAGAGATAGGGTGTTGAAGGCAGGAGTCAATGTTTCCCAAAGTTCTTTCTTAAAATACATTGAGTTTGGCTCCAGGGCTTCTGACTCACTCCCAGGCCAGGCATTCAATCTTGGGGTGATTTTGAGGATATTCTCAAGAGTGCCTGTGGAGACCAGCTCATTCTCCACCTACAGTATCCACCGAAACATCTGCTTTAGCTTATTAGGAAGTAAAAACAACTGGTTGTCCATCCATCATGTTTTCTGCTTCAGGACACATTCCTGTAGGCTGATGCATGCCCCGCCCCCCGGGGTCACTCTGTGCTTGTGTGCTCCTGCGAAACTGAACTGATTTTGATGATCCTTTGAAAAGACTCTCACATCCTCGTTTATTTAACCTTCTCACATGCATAGCAAAACTTCTCTTTAGGGAATCACAGAATGAGTACTGACTCATTAGATAAGCTGTGAATCCTGAACACAGGAAGCTAAAATGGGCTCACAGAGCCACTCTCATTGCCTTCTCTCAGGTAACCCAGCGTTATAGAAAACAGCCTACACTGAGGGTTCAGTGCACAGTCCTGCAAGGCACTGTGGGACCTCAGGCACATAACTTGGCCCATCAGGGCCTCTGCTCCCTCTTCTGTAAAATTCCTGCTAGCTTTACAGGGTTCTTAAGAAAGTCAGAATCGGCCGGGGAGTTAGCTCAGTGGTTCCGGCACCTGTCTTGCAAGTGCAAGGGCCCGGGTTCGATTTCCCGGTAACCACATAACAATACTGGGTGTGGAGACCCACACCCAGAAGCAACCAGTACCACATACCACAGTGCCGGGCGTGGTGGCTCACGCCTGTAATCCCAGCACTCGGGAGGCAGAGGCAGGAGGATTGTGATGTGAGTTTGAGGCTGAGCTCAGGGCCAGCCTGAACCACAAAGAGAGACCCTGTCTCAAAAAAAAAAAAAAAATTTTTAAAAAAGAAAGTCAGAATCAAATAATGGGGGGATGGTTCAGAGTGCCTGATGCTTTAATTCATTCTTAAAATAGTACCACCATTCAACCATACAACCAATCTTGAAATTCTTTTTGTGAGAGTGAATTTATTCCCACAGAGTCCACTGCATTGCAGGACAGTTCTGATTTATTTTGCTTATAAAGTCTCTCTTTA